>JAFMPE010175818.1:5947-24408 GCA_024759925.1 Ficus religiosa
TTCAAGTCGTCACGCGTATAGAATTTAGTATTTGATAAGAAAGACCTTGTGTTATCTACTCTTAAAGTCTGAGGACTGCTAGCTATGAAGAGTTAGGGTCATATTTCTTGACGTCCTATCGGTGCGATCAATAGGCTCACACAGTAATTACCGGAAAGGAAACATGACGGTACCATTGATCCCCTATTCTTATTTTAAAAAACAAAAAAAAGACAATTTTTCCGTCATATACTATAAAAGATAAAAGACAATATTTTTATATATATATAGTCGAAACATATAGTTTTATAATTTAGATTTCTATTATTCAGTAGAGACACATTTATAATATTTCTTCTAGAGTAAGAATAATTATTGAAATTGTAGTTAATTTTAAATATCTAAACTTACTTTAGTTCACTAATTGGAGATAAAATTTTTAAATTGAAGTTGGCTGATTTTTCAAAAACTAGTTATAAATTTTATTTATTTTTTAGAAAAAGATAAAAACAGAAATGAAAAAGTATAATTTAGTTTAAATTAAACTTAACCATCAAATAAAGCCTAAGTGTGCGTTTAATAAAACAGTTTAAGTTGAAATTTTTAAGTTTGAGTTGGTTGACTTTTTAAAAATTTATTATAAATTTTGTTGACTTTTCAAAAAAAGATAAAAATTGAGATGAAAAATTACAGTTTAGTTAGAGTCAAACTGGTGAGCCAAAGACACCATAAAATTAAGTTCAGGTGGTCCTTGAGTCTTGACTTAAAATATATATTTATGTGTGTGTGTGTGTGCGCATCTAAATGAGTGTGGGCGGGAGATTATACCCATAATGCTCTAACGTGTGAATAAAGGGTAAAGGGGAAAAAATATGTTTATTTAAAAAAAAAAAAACTCCAGTCAGAAGTCACGTGATTGAGCACGTGCTTTGGTTGTAGACTAACACAAATGTTATGCGCCATGTTTGGACATCGGGAAGAGCGCTTGTTAGCTTTAGTCCTTTGGAGCGGAAGCGTGGGACCCGCAGTGCTCAGGGAAAAAGTGGAGAATGAAAACGGTTGGGATTCGTTGTATTTGTATACATGTATCATACATGTATATGCATAACTTATAAATACCGGTTTTAACATAATGTATAAATACCACTTTTCATTCATCAAATAACAGTTTTACCCTCCTTCACAACAGATGCCAGATCGGAATATTTTAATTCATGAGCTTTTACTAGAGATTTTTTTTTTTTAAGGAATTTTTACTAGGATATAATATTTTACACTATCAGAAATAATTGTTATTTTTTTATTGAATTAATTTCTTAGTGATTTGATTTATAATAGGAATAATTACATATTGTGTATTATAAATTTTTAACGTAAATATTCACAAATAATATAAGCAGTTTGTATTAATAATACAAAAGTTTCTTATCACAGAAGCTGGAATTCAAGGTGCTTTTATCATCTAAGGGAGTTTGACAACAAAATTTAACTCGTAGAATATTATTTGGCTGTCGTTTAATGTTCGATAAAATGTTGCACACTGCAGTATGAAGGTAGTTCAATTTAGTTCTTTTTTGTTTATCTTAATTTAACTTTCTTATTTTCTTTCATTTTGTAATAAATAAAAGTTTTTTTTTTTTAAGGTGACATTGGAGGAAGTTGCCAAAATTTAGCAGTGTTAATGCATTAGACGTAATGATGTACTTTGATTATTTTGTTTATAGAGTATGATATCTTTTTTCTTTCCTTTTTTTTTTTTTTTTTTTTTTGGGAATAAAGTATCATCAATCGAGTAAAGAAAAGACCCTTTTTTTTTAAATTTTTTTTAAGTGTGCTTGATATAAATTGAACCACCATTTCTCATAAAAGTTACTAAATTTACCAAAATGTTATATTTCCCAATTAACTTAACTTGTATTGTGTACTACCTATTAATCTGTGAAGTGAGTTACTATTTTTCAAATAAAAGATGTTATATTTATTTATGTAAAGTTAATTGCTTTTTACTAATTAAAAACTATTTATCTACTAACAATGACTACATTCAAAGGTTGGAATGTTTATTTATCAAAAATTTTAGAATGTTCACAATTATTTTTTCACCCAACCATAATTCAAAAGGCTAAATAGAAACGTTTGGGGGGTTTGGGCAATTAGCTCTAACAATATTGAGTTTTAAAGCTATTAAATAAATCACATTAAATCTGAAAAAGACATGCTTTCTTTGCAAGAGAAAAACCGTAGGTCTTTATTTTAATTTTGTCTCCCCTTTTTATTTATTGAGCCCTTTTTTCAGCCACTAGCTGCCTTGTGTTTCAAATGTTGTCTTTTTTTTTTTTCGCTTTTTTCTTTTTTCTTTTTTTGGGTTCATAGATAGATGTCAATATTGCTTAAACTCGCAAGTCACCTGCCGTCAATTATGATAGAATTTGGGACATTAGGCCAGCTTAGGTTTGAGGTCCTATAGCTCGTGGATTTGGACCAACCTAATATAGGCTAATTTGACTCGTGATGGGTTTCTTTTCACAAAATATACATATATATTTTAAAGATAAAAAGTTAAAAAATAAAAAATAAAAAACGATATCATCAATGTTAATATGGCGAATCCCGAACTTGCCCACGCTCATCCAAACCGGCCTCAAAAAGCTAGCATGCTAAAAATTTTAAAATACAAACATCTTAAATATAATAAGATTCAAAGCCAAACATAAGCGTTCATTAACAGCTAAAAAACATATGAAATAAAAGGAATAAGTAGATAAGGCATTAGTGATGTACTACAAAACAAAGCATATTAGGTGAAGGGAGGATTAGGTTAGTCAATAAAAATTAAAAAAGGAAAGAAGGTTCATCCCGCCCAAAAATTTTCATATCCTAATCTCACACGACAAATTATACATGATGTGACTAAAATAATATTGTGATAATTATATAAATAATCTAATAATATTTTCACATCAGAAACTATAGAGTTTAAATTATCTCTCTAAATTAAAAACAAAATAGGTAGTTTATTCTATTATTTGATACATTTATGAGACAACACTTGAAATTTTTCGTAAACAATATTAAATAAATCTCCTATTTTATTTAATTTTGATGGGAGTTTGTTATTTCTAAATAAGAGAAAAAAAAAAAAAAAAACCTAATTTACATTTGTTCATTTACAGCTATTAATCACGTGTAACCACATTACTGGATATTGCCACCTGTCTTGTCTTAAAATCAGCTTTCTTTTTCCAATTAATTAAAAAAGAGGAAACCGAAAAAAAATGTAAACCAGAGGGCAATCTCGTAATATAGTGGAAAAAGGGGGTAATTTTTTTAAAATACTGAAGCTCCAATTATACGTACAGTATACACGCGTAAGTCTGCACTGTAGTCCAGCTATGCGGACGTAGCTTCGACTGGTACCCACTTTCTCACTCTCAGTTTCTCTCAGTCTCATTCCCTCTCTCTCTCCTCTTTCTCTCTCTAAAAAAAATAAAAAATAAAAAAAATGAACGAACACGAAAAAAGGAAAAAGGCCAAGGCAAAAGCAAAGAGACAAACAAACAAAGTGGAAGCCATTTTTCTGACCGACTCTCTCACAGCACTCTTCGACGATTGAGAGAGAAAAAAAGGTAGTAGTGTCTTCGACAGCGAAGCTTCCTCCTCCAGATTCAGCTCGATTCCTGGCTAGTTTTCTCTCCGTTTTTCCCGCTTGCCAAACAGTAAGGTTTCTCTCTCTCTTTCTTTTGCTTCTGGTTGTTTTTTCCCGTCGTGAGCTTCGGTGATCGGAATCGTTTGAGATTTCGAAGTGTCGGTTCAGTTCGAAGCTCGATTTCCGTTGCTGAAATGTGGAAATTGGGAATTCGAAGTGGCCGATCGCTCGCCTGTTGTGAAGTATTTTCGTTTTTCTCTTTCTTGTGCTCTGTCTTTTTTCGTAGTGATGTGTATGTATATGTGTGTATAGACTGTATTTGTATTTATATACGAAATGAGTTTGTCGGCATTACTCACTAGATTGGATTATTCATTATGCATTTTGTTTTATTTTTGTTTGGATGATTCTTCAATTGTTGTTTGGTTTGAGTAATGCAGTTGTGTTTGAATTTACTAAAAGTTCGTAATTTGTACAGATAATTGTAAATTACGCATTGGTGTTGATTTTGTTTTCGTTCACTGGTTTGCTTGGAAAATTTTGCTTTAAATTATGCAATTTAGAGCTATTTGGAAAGAATTTCACATTTGGCCTTTTGTTTTCTTGTTCTATAATAATTTCTTGGTTTTCGTTGCAGATCAGATTCGATACATATGGCAGTAGGAATGTAAAGTTGTGAAATAAGCGTTGGCGCCGATTACACGCTGAATAACTCAAATTTCTGAAGTAATTGTACTGGCTCTACTGCTGATTTGACAAGTTGAACTATTGGATCCGTGTGCTCATGTATATGACCGATTTTTTTGAATTTCGTCTCCGTGAGTGGTGATGCATCCTTTGCCAAGGCACAAGCGTCTTTGGTGGTTCATTCTGGTGGGACATCTCTATGTATTTACCCCTTCTTTTGGTTCAATCCAGTATGGAAGCCGAGACATTAGATTGGACGAATGGTCACTTGACTCTCGATTACACATAAATAATGATTCTCAAATCAGCACCACTATTCATACGCAATTTCCAACTTTGTTATCCTCATTGGCTGATCCTGTCTCTTGTGAAGACCTTGGCGGTGTTGGATCACTTCACACCACCTGTTTGCTATGTTCAAAGCTAGACCTGAAGTCTGATCTCTATGTATATGGTACTGGAAACCTGGAGATACTTCCTAATGTGTCCATTGTGTGCCTCATTGAGGGCTGTACAATTGCGTTTAACTTGTCTGGCAATGTCAATATCGGTCAGCATGCAACAGTTATTGCTGGTTCTGTAATTTTCTCAGCTTCCAATCTGAGTATGGATTATAGTTCTTCCATAAATACAACAGCCTTAGGAGGCTTACCACCTTCCCAAACTAGTGGAACACCAGTTACCTATGAAGGTGCAGGTGGAGGACATGGTGGTCGGGGTGCTTCTTGCTTGAAAAATAATAAGACAAGCTTTTGGGGTGGTGATGTTTATGCTTGGTCTTCATTGTCTGAGCCATGGAGTTATGGGAGTAAGGGTGGCAGAAAATATCTTAATGCTCCATATGGAGGAAATGGTGGAGGGCGCGTTAAACTTTTAATAAAAGATATGCTATATATCAATGGGTCTGTAACCGCAGAAGGTGGTTATGGAGGGTCAGCTGGTGGAGGAGGATCCGGTGGAAGTATATTTGTGCATGCTGTAAAGCTGTGAGTACACACTTCCCTTCTCATTTTAATTGCATTCTCATAGAACTATGAAGTTTAGAGATTACAACTAATGAACTTGTAGTGGAGTCAAACTTAACGAACTATCTGTCATGAATCTTTGCTCTTTAAAATAAGCTACCAAAATACTAACTGTAGTGGCATGTGTTATTAATACATCTTGAATTGGGAGAATGCTTGCATGATTATGCAGAGCTCACGAATTTCTTAGTATACAAAGAAAGAGTTGCAAAGTAATAAAGCTTAACGCAGTCAGTTTTAAATTGTCGTGTCGATCTGGCTTATAAACTAGGTACCTTGAATCTCAAGAAGAGTAACATCCAGTATTAACCTTTGTCTTTCAGCCTAAAGCTACTTTATCTACGAATATAGTGTTGGACATCTACGACTGACTAATCTACACCTTAGCACATCTCTAAATCAAGCTCTGCAAATCTTCAACATTGTGCTGGACATCATAAAAATTTTCCATAAAACTGTTGCTGCTTAGTGATGCAATTAATTTTCCTGCGCTTATTGTTACATTGTAACCACTCATCATATATGGTATTCAAAGCATTGTACATAATATAGTTCACATGCACGGTTCTATCCTAAACTTTTTGACATTATGTCCTGTCACCTAGGAAGGGATATGGAACTATAAGTGCAGCTGGTGGGACTGGATGGGGTGGAGGTGGTGGCGGAAGAATCTCTCTGGACTGTTACAGCATACAAGATGATCTAAAAGTTACCGTGCATGGTTCGTATCATTTACACATCTGATTGTGGTAGTTGAGGCCACGATTACTGAAGTTCTAAATATCTGATTTTTCCCCCCTTGAATAACTGCTAAAAATTGTAAATATTGGAAAGTTTCAACTTGCTTGATAAATCTTAATGCTTAGATTACCAACAATTATGGAACAATTTCATTTCAAGCACCTAAAACAAGTGGCTGAAACTCTTATATAATATTCAGGTTTGGTTCTTGGCTTAACCCCAATAAGAGGAATTGCCCAATACTTTTTCTTCGACTAGTTATGACTTTGCAGCCAAAAAAACTAAATGAACCATGTTTTTTTATGTCAATTAATGATCCAGACTTGAGAGTAAAAATTGGCCAAAAGAGAAATATGATATTTTATTTATGACCTACACCCATCTAACTTCGGTCTCTTTGATTTGACTACCTCTCAAAGCACTGCTTGTTGTGAAACCTTTAACCTTATGGAAAATCAAATTCTATCAGGTTGGCTAGATATCATGTTGATTCGTTTATGTCAGTTCTCATGGTTATCCTTCTACTTTAGCTCTGTGTTCTGAAGCTATCTCCATAGTTCTTTACTCATTTACTTTTCAGTTACTCTTGTTAAAAACTTGCATGCAAGTTTCACTTTTGTAGCCTTTACGACACTTTTGGGATTTAGGGTCCCTTAGCTGCAAATTAAAGGATAACTATATGATGGAAGGAAATTATCTTTGGTTCGTTTGGGAGTTTTACCAAATCACACTTCACTTGGCTGTATGTTGAGATCATCAAAAGATGAATACAGGAATGGTTCTCTTTTCTGAAGTTATGTTTGTAGTTTATAAGCTCTCTCCCATAAAAGTGGAACTTTGCATGATACGCTTTTCTTATTCCAGGTGGCTTGAGTATTGGTTGTCCGGAGAATGCAGGAGCAGCTGGAACCTATTTTAATGCAGATTTACTTAGTCTAAGAGTTGGTAATGACAATGTCACAACCGAAACTGAAACCCCTTTGCTCGATTTTTCCACCAGCCCTTTATGGTCACATGTTTTTGTGGAGAATAATGCTAAAGCATTGGTTCCACTGCTATGGACTAGAGTTCAGGTTACCAAATTTCATCTCATCTACCATGTTCTTGTTTGTGGGTTGATTTAAATTTCTACATAATACTTCATATAGAAATGTAATTTGTTGGGTGCATCCTTGTTCTTTGATTATGCAGGTCAGAGGCGAAATTAGTCTATATTGTGGAGGCAGCATCATTTTTGGATTATCAAACTACCCGGTCTCAGAATTTGAGCTTGTTGCTGAAGAACTGTTGATGAGTGATTCCACTATAAAGGTAAGTTGCAGTTCCAATCGTCTACTTTCCTCTTTTAACTGTCCAGGACCAGTAGCTAGCATTGATCAAACATCAGGTGAAACAAGCTAATCTGATCTGAGCCAACAAACCAAACATATTTAAAACAGGCATTTGGTATCAAGAAACTAAAGCTTTGGAGCTCAAAGAGAAACAGTGCAGTATTTTCGTAAAAGGAGTATCCAAATTAAAATAATGCCAAAAGGAAGAATCTATTATAATCCCTTGCCTATTGAACAAAGAAACCTGTTAATATTATATTTTTGCTGAGTTTTTAGATGGGCCAAACCAAATATGCTTTTCTTTGCTCAAACTAAATTCATTATTAAACGTTTCTTATTGTTGCCTTGTTTTGTGTGACTCTCCAACATTTAATTCTAATTAGATCCATTCAATTTTATTTGCTTCTCTCTTTTCCTTTTATATATATTGGGTTGTGAAATATGTTGAATCCCCACTCATAATCTAAAATGCTGTCCCTATTTTCCTTTCACGAGCTAAACATCTTCTGTAAAAAAATTTAGGTTTTTGGTGCATTTAGAGTTTTTGTCAAGATGCTACTCATGTGGAATTCTAAAATCCAAGTTGATGGTGGTGGAAATACCGTTGTTTCTGCCTCAGTTCTTGAAGTCAGGAATCTAGTTGTTCTGAGGGTAAGATTCAAACATCCTCGATTGTCTTTAGTAGGCCTTGCATTTACGTATTATTATCTTGTTCTTAGCAAATTCAAAAGATGCTGTGACTAATTCCTTTTATTTTGTCTACCTTTGTTTGTGCTGTTTTTCTGGTTACTAGACTCTGGTTCTCCTTTTAGCTTTTATTAATTCCTTCTTCTTTATAAATAGATTCTTTTTTTTGTTAAAAAAATTGATAAAATAACGTTGTCTTTTGCAGCAAAATTCAGTCATTAGTTCAAATGCAAACTTGGGTGTTTATGGTCAGGGACTGCTGAGGCTGACTGGTTATGGTGATGCAATTCAAGCACAGAGACTCTCTCTCTCACTCTTTTATAACATAACTGTAAGCCATTAGAGTATTTGTGTATCCATCTCTATAGTTTTAACTTTAATTTGTTGTACGGTTTCAGTTCTTATATATATTTGGACAAGTGATAGAAATGTTCCTGTACACATTATGATATACATTTTTTTTCTTTTCTTCCTTGGAGAATGCTTGAGATTCAATTATAGATTTATCGGTTTAATTTGCAAATGGCCAGCTAACTATAATAGTTACTAACTTTTGGCTTACACTTCACAATTTATCAAGAAAATAAACAATTGTATTCATGCTGAAGCTTCTTTCATTTTGGAAGTTATCCATCTCTCTCCTTTTGTTTTTGGTTATTAATACTCTAGAGTGACAAACATTTATTTTCATAGTCATCTTTTACGATTTTATCGTCCTTTTACCACAATACTTCCCATACATTTACTTTCATAGTCATCTTTTACGATTTTATCGTCCTTTTACCACAGTACTTCCAATAAAATTATTTTCTTGGTTTTCTTATTTGGGGCTAACTTCTTTGCCACTGTTCACATGACAGATTGGGCATGGTTCTTTAGTTCAGGCTCCATTGGATGGTGATGCTGGTAGAATCAAGTGAGTTTGAAATTTTGGGCTCTATTTTTCTTTCATGTATCTGCCTCGTTTGTTGAAATCAAAATATCAAGAATGTATTTTGAATTTATTCGTGCAGGATAACTGATTCCCTTTGTAAGGGTCAGAAATGCCCAATGGATTTGATTACTCCACCTGATGATTGTCATGTTAATTATACACTATCGTTTTCAATCCAAGTAAGTATCAGATTAGAAATTTGTCTCCTATTTGATTCCGCCGAAGTCATGATATGTTGGGAAATCTCTTATGAAAATCATCTGTCAACATGCTTATCATGATCATTTTGATTTGTCGGGAATTTTTTGGCGGGGTTACTTTCTTTGAAATTTCATGAAATTGCTTGGGGTCCTTTCTGAGCTACTATTGTGATGTCATCTTTTATGTTTGACCGTCTGCCATGTATATGTCTCAAAATATAATTCATAAAAACATTTTATTGAAGCATGTCTTCATTCTTTTATTATGCGAACTTCCATTCTTCATGACTACTTTGTGTGCTGATTATAACTTTGATCATCGTTAACAACTTGACTTTATGTTTGTCTGATTGCTTCAACTTCAACTTTTCAGTTAAGTTGCATATGTAAGAACTCTGTAATTCCAGCAATGTTGCTGTTGAAAATAAAATTTTCTTATGGCCTTTGACAGATATGCCGTGTTGAGGACCTTCTTGTGAGTGGTCTTCTCAGGGGAAGTGTCATCCACATTCACAGGGCAAGGACTGTTACTGTTGATAACAATGGTCGGCTGACAGCATCAGAATTAGGTAATAGCACGGTAGAGATTGCTTTAACATAAAAATAATTGCATGTTTTCGGCTTCTTATTGCATGAGAACCCTGTTTTTCAGGTTGCAGTGGAGGTATTGGGAAGGGAAACTATTCTAATGGAGCTGGTAGCGGTGCCGGACATGGAGGACGAGGGGGTTCTGGTTTTTTTAATGGTAGAGTTTGCAATGGTGGCAATACATATGGCAATGCGGACCTTCCTTGTGAATTGGGAAGTGGAGCAGAGGGACCCAATCACTCAAATATAAGTGTAGTTGGAGGGGGATTGATTGGTAAACATTTCTAAAACCAAACATTTCTAAAACAACACATCCAAAGGATGTAATTTAGTAAACCAAAAAAAGAAAGGATGTAAGGTAATCGAGTTGCCGGGTTATGCCCACAGGTTAAAAGTCAGGCTGACACTTGGATCTATAGAGAAGTCACTAAATAGAATAACGTTGAAACTGCTGAACCATTAACTTTCTCCTTATCATGGCCCATTAGGTTTTGGGTATCAACATGTAACTTGAAGTTATTTTGAAAACGAGGAAAAACAAAGTGGTTTTGCATATGATATAACATCTCTTCTGTTTAAATTGTAATAATTTACTGATGCATGTTAAGTCAAATTTTTACTACACTTCTACGCTTGTTATTCATGTTCTATGTTTTCTAGTGATGGGTTCCATCCAGTGGCCACTGTTGGGGCTTGAGATCCGTGGAACTTTGAGTGCTGATGGTCAAAGCTTTGGTAAAGCAACAGAAAACGGCAATGGATCTTTGATTGGCGGAGTTGGTGGAGGTTCAGGGGGTACAATCCTGCTTTTCCTTCAAGAGCTCAGGATTGCAGAGAACTCATCTTTGTCTGTTCTTGGTGGCAATGGCGGTCCTCATGGTGGCGGTGGCGGTGGGGGTGGTAGAGTTCATTTTCACTGGTCCAAGATTGATAATGGCGATGAATATGTTCCTGTTGCAAGTATCAGTGGCTCCATTGACAGTAGGTACGACTTCAAGTCCAGAGAGTAGAGATATGATATAATTGAAACAATAGTAAAAATGAGTGCTAACAAATTGTCTAATGAATAAGAAACGTCGGAAAATTTCCAGTTAAGGCAACTGCAAAAGTTCTACAATCTTTTCAAGCTATTACCAACATACACAGACAGCCGTCACATAAGTATATTTGTGTAGTAATTTCATTTTCTTTATGAATTGTGATAACTGACAGCGGAGGTGCTGGGAATAACGGTGGTCGTTATGGTGAAGAGGGTACTATCACTGGAAAAAAATGCCCCAAGGGCCTCTACGGAACTTTCTGCACGGTATTTTCCGTACTTCTGAAATTGCCCTTATGTGATATTTGTTTTTACTTGCAATTGAACTAACAGGTTTTTAGCCTTTAATGGCTGTGCTTCATATGTTTGGCATGTAAAATATAGTTAATTTTATTTCCATGTGACTGTTATTTGCGACTTGTTTATATATATGTAAGGACACAAATTTTTTACAGTAAATGTTGAGTAGGGAGACATTATTAGGGTTTTCCTTTTGGTAGGGTATAGGGAATCTTGTACAAATCCACACTATAGCCAAGAGAGGACAAATAACTTTTCAATGCAAAAGGAACCATGAAAACGGTATCCAATTCTTTGCTCAGTAATCACCAGAAACCAACTCTCTAATCACTAGATTCAGGCTTCAATGTTGAACTAAAACCATGAAATTTTCTCTAGCCTTTTAGTTGTTTGTTTTACTATTTAGAATATAACTTAGTGATTGCACTTTGCTACATATTGAAAACACAATTCATTTACCTTTTGAGTTCTGTGTAAAATTTTCAGTAGTCATACCAATTGCTTAATTTTACAGGAATGCCCTATTGGCACATATAAAGATACTGAAGGCTCTGATGAAAATCTTTGCATTCCTTGTGCACTTGATCGTATTCCTAGTCGTGCTGAGTTCATTTATGTACGGGGTAAGTTTTATGAATGTTGATTTTACTTTTGTTGTATCCTTGTTTTCCTATTCTTCTTTTTTTGCTATCTGTTTCTTGGCCCCGCCCTACATTAAGCTGCATACTATTGCAGGTGGAGTTAATCGGTCATCTTGTCCGTATAATTGCATATCTGACAAGTATAGAATGCCAAAGTGCTACACACCTCTTGAAGAGCTCCTTTATACTTTTGGAGGGCCCTGGCCTTTTGCGATTCTGTTTTCATGCATTTTGGTGATTTTGGCTCTGTTGTTAAATACTTTAAGGACTAAATTCGTGGGATCAAGTTCTTATAACAGTTCACGTTCGATTGAACACCACAGTCATCATCGTTTCCCATATCTTCTTTCCTTGTCAGAGGTACGTGTGTGTGCATGTGTGGTGTTTGTTTTCTTCTTCAACAATCACTGCACTTCAAATTATGTTGGAGATTCCAGTTGCAAGAGTTTGATTTTGTGCGGCACTTTTCTTTTGCGTTCTTTTTTCCATTTTTAAACGATAGGTGCGGGGAACCAGATTTGAAGAAGCTCAGAGCCATGTTCACCGCATGTACTTTATGGGTCCTAATACTTTTAGAGAACCCTGGCATCTTCCCTATTCTCCTCCTAATGCAATCATTGAAATAGTGTAAGTAAATAACTCCTAGAAGGGCATATGGTATCCTAGGTTATGAATGTAGTAGTTTCATTAGGTTGTTGATTCGAAACACTTCAGTTGATTATTTTCGTTTTTTGCTTTAATTGGAGGACTAGCCATCCTCCTTGTTTTTGTTCTTTGAACTTCATAATTTTTCTAATGAAGTTATGTTTCTTTCAAAAAGAATAAAAATTTCATACTGGACTGATTGTTGGTGTAAGATAGATTCTTTCCTACCAGTTAAACAGCTCTGCATTCTCTATTATAGCCTATTCGATATGAGCATGTTCATTTGTAATTATCAGAATGATTCATATTTTGTCTCCAGCTACGTGTTTATCTTCAATCCTCTGTGGACAACAGGTATGAAGATGCTTTTAACAGATTTATCGATGAGATCAACTCTGTAGCAGCTTATGATTGGTGGGAAGGATCAGTGCATAGTATTCTATCGGTTCTTGCATATCCTTGTGCCTGGTCCTGGAAACAGTGGCGTCGTCGAAGTAAAGTTCATCGTCTTCAGGAATTTGTAAAGTCTGAATATGACCATTCCTGTCTCCGCTCCTGTAGATCCCGAGCATTATACAAAGGGATGAAGGTGTGTATTATGATTTTTCTTTTCTTTGTTTTTTTTTTGGGGTGGTGGGTTGGGTTGTTGATTTTGGCCACCCCTTCAAATTAATAGGATAACTTTTCTTTTCTTAGCTAAAAGGGCTGATTTTAGCAAAAAGGTTACAGAGCCTTTTTTTTCTTAGCTGGGTTTTACAATGGTGTGTCTTTCACTAGTGGACCTGTAATCATGGATTGACATTGGTTAATCACTGTTATACGGTCAATTAGTGTTGGACCACCAAATCTATCAATGATCTATCTCTGGTAGTCCATTATTGATTGACCATTTAAAAAAATTGGTATTTTCCTAAATTAAGAAAACTGGAACAATTATTAAAAATGGCTTAAAAAGGCATTTCCTAGAAGCCCCTTTATTTTCTTCTCTTTTTAATCTTTCTAAACTTTTTAGGCTTAAATAGATTGAGAAAGGAAAAGAAAGTGCAAAAATTAATCTACTCGTTTTCTAAATTGAAAACTATCATAGTAGTCCTAGCCTCTTGGTCATTCATTGACGAGCCTTAAAAAGAACACGTGGACACATCAGTTGCATTTTAACTTGACCTTATTGCATAAAATAAACACCAAGTTAGATCATCACACTTTCCAGGAGAGTTGGCACGAGAGAAAAAAGTCTAGATAGCTATTGTTAGCCTAGAAAAACATCCCTTTTTAAAAATTCATCCAACTTTCATATTTAGATGGTGGATTAGATTATGTACCTTGTTAATTTAATTTCATCATGTTGATGGGGTGGCACATAATCTAGGTTGGAGCAACTCCAGACTTGATGGTGGCATACATTGATTTTTTCCTTGGTGGTGATGAGAAACGTGTTGACATGGTATCAATCATACAGAAGAGATTTCCCATGTGCATAATATTTGGTGGGGATGGAAGCTACATGTCACCTTATAATGTGCACAGTGACACATTATTGACCAATCTCATTGGGCAGGTCTTAATTTATCCTTTGAGTAAACCTTTAAGTTATAATTTGACTTACTTTTTCTGACAAAAGTGTACATGATTTTGCTGCAGCATGTCCCAGCAACTGTATGGAATCGTCTGGTTGCTGGTTTGAATGCTCAGTTGAGAACAGTTCGGCATGGATCTATTCGTTCTCACCTAATCCCCATTATTAATTGGATAAATAGCCACGCGCACCCACAACTTGATTTTCATGGAGTTAAAATTGAGCTTGGATGGTTTCAAGCGACAGCTTCTGGTTACTATCAGCTTGGGATATTGGTAGTAGTGGGTGATTATCCTCTTCAAAATGTGAACCAATCTCGAGTATTGGATAGAAGTAATAGTGAACCTCCAAGGTAGCTCAATTAATTTCCACATTGCTTAGGAAAGAGCATCTATCTACTGAATACATTTGCACCGTCAGTTTTGTTACTTTGACTAATGTAATGATATTTCAAATGTAATATGGAAATTCTAAGCCTATACACCAACTCCGTTCAACCATTTAAAAAAGAATAAATGAAAACTCTTATCCTTCCAAAGTATAATTCTTTCTTGTGAAATTGGTAATCCACAATCTTAAGCTTACCTTTATATAATCTCATTTGACCTCTTGACAATGGTGAGAAAGCAATGAAAAATGAATGCAAGTAATAATTAATCAAACTGCATTCAATGCTTTTTTGGGGAAAAAATAAATAGCTATTAGCCCTGTATGACTGCAAATAATAATCATGACATCATTCACACAATTTCGTTTTTCTTTTTAAAATAATGTAAACCTGTATATAACTGTATATTGGTTAGTTTAAATGGTTATTGACTTGTTCTATTTTTTCCATATGCAAGGACAAATACTTCATGTGCAAGAACAATTTTGAAGCAGTCGCACCAGAACTTGCCTTATATAGGTCATGCATTGTCTATTAAAAAGATCACAGGAGGAATTAACGGAGGGCTTATAAATGATGCCACTTTGAGGTCGTTGGATTTTAGAAGAGACTATCTCTTTCCACTTTCTCTCTTATTGCACAATTCAAGACCCGTTGGTCGTCAGGTAGGGCAAGGAGATCACTTGTCTCGCAACCGTTATGAGCTCATTAGTTCTTAAAATTTACACAGTCTAATCCTTACTTTGTGTTTCAGGAAATGCTGCAGCTGCTGATTACTGTCATACTTTTGGCGGATCTATTTGTTACCCTTCTTACACTGCTGCAATTCTATTGGATTTCTCTCGGAGCTTTCCTTGCTATCTTGCTTATACTTCCTCTGTCCCTCCTTTCTCCGTTCCCAGCTGGGTTGAATGCCTTGTTCAGTAAAGAACCTAGAAGAGCTTCGCTTGCACGTGTTTATGCATTGTGGAATTCCACATCCCTATGTAATATTGTAAGTGCAAATGCATTGTGGTCATAAGATAGTTTTCTTTTTGCACATTTACCGCTAGTGAGATGCCACTTATTTTCTTAATAGAGTAAAAGTTTACCAAACAAAATATTCGGAAAAAAGGAAAACTGGCATAAGTATAGATTTTAGTCCTATGCACGTTTGGTAGGGCCTGATATCACACGCAAGTAAACCATGAACCAAAAGTCTTCTTGAACTCCTTGTGCTTTTTTTTGTAGACCAAGTATATGTTGGAAAAGAAAGGGTAGAAAGAGACGAACTTGATACTTCTTCTTGCTACTCTGATTAAGGAACTTCCAATACTTCATTAACCCATGTAATTGCAACCAAGCAAAAATTGAAAATCCTAACTAGTTGCTAAACTAACAAGAAAATTTGAAACAGCGAATTGACATAAAGATATTAACACTGCTGAAACTACAGTTCGGTTTCCATCATCTTGATCTGATTCTCCAAGAAACCTCTTATCTTTTAAGTCAACAGGTGAAAAAATAAGAACATGCCTCCTTGGATAATATAATACCAAAATATCTGGCATTGATGTTGTACTGACGTAAAGATTGAGTGTTTGCAATTTGTGAAGTCATAGATTTCGCAAAGGCTTATATGTTTTTGTTGGTGTTTTTATTGTTTGGATTATATGGTTACATTTATTTGTTAATGTGAAATGATTAACTTACCCTTGACCTTTGTAGGCTGTTGCATTTATTTATGGCGCTTGTCATTATGGATTTTCCTCATTCCAGCCTCCTGACAAGGCAAATTCATGGAACACTAGGAGGTGAGAACTGAAAATCTTGCAATCTGGAAATAAAAACTTCTGCTATTAAACAACATAATTTTGTCTCTCTTCTGGGAACTCACAAACTTGAGTTTTGCCAAAAATTGTTTTTCGACTGTTGCATTTCTTTCAACTTGTTATTACTCCTAAATTATTAGGAATTAACTATTAATTTTCCTTGAAGGTTGAAGATCATAGGACCTTAAAACTTATTTTTCACCTTTTAATGCATGTGGTTAATGTAGATATCCATTATGTGTTACAACTCTGAACTCACAGGTAGAGCTAGGTAGAGATTTCTTTTCCATATGGGGAAAAGAAAATTAATGCATTAGTAGACCGGGTTGCTGTTGCTCTGTTGTGAGCGTCTGTAAACAGACACGCACACTCGTAAATATCCATATCAGATGATTAATCCTAGCCTATGCCAGGCGTTGAGCTACAGATACATGCATACACATGTTTCATAGACATTTATCTGTTTGTCTATGTAGTAACTCAAAACATCATGAAATATTACAAAAAGAGAGAATATCAAGTTTGTAACTGTTTAAACAAAACTAACCTCCCTCTATGGGAATCTTTTTCTTTCAAAGGTTGAACTGCAATGAAACAAAATGTCCTTATCTGTTGTTTCTTTTGTATTGATTGGAATAGTTTGAATTCTTCACTCTATCTCTTTCCTATTTTTGCTTTGTCAGACTCAGAGACTCGTATATATATATATATATATATATAGTGTACTCGAGACTCAAATCTTGATTATTTTTCTTCTGCTTAACCGGCTTTTAATTGATCTTGCTTCAGGGAGGATGACAAATGGTGGCTTTTGCCAACCATTCTTCTATTGTTCAAGATAATACAGGCTCGTTTTGTGGACTGGCATATAGCAAATTTAGAAATCGAAGATTATTCTCTGTTCTGTCCAGATCCAGATGCGTTTTGGGCACACGAGTCAGGTTCATGATTCAATGGATGTTTGCGCAAAGGGGGAACCGGCTTTTTCTTGTTGTTTTGCCGTCAGGAAAGAGGCCATATGTTCTGATTTGGTACAGGTGCGTCTGCTTTGCTGGTGTACATAAGTAATATAGATGTACAAAGCATTGTTTATAGAGGGTGCATTTTTCCTTCACTGTGACCATAGTGGAGTGCAAAGAATATAGGAATTAGATTATCACTATTACTATTTTTTTTTTTTTAAGCTAGGAGGTAGAAGATAGATTCATTGTTCAAGTTTTTTAATTTTTTATTTTTTTCCAACTAGGGGTTTTGTTGTAAAATGAGAATGCATTTTCCGTAGTATTCACATTTTGTATAGCCAAATCCTCTCTTTCTCCTCTCCCTCTTCACTCTCTCACTCATCCACGTGCACTTGTAGAAAATTATTCGTCCACTTTTTCGAATCAAGATTCAGTTTCGAGTTCAGTTGTTAGAGTTGTATATATAATGTTAAAATATAAAAGTATTGTTCGCCCACTTCTTAACAGCTTAAGATTTTGGGATGATATACTAACTGCTAGGCAACCGGAAATGCCTCTGCCCTATTTTAGCTTTTTTGGAAGAATGTTCCTCAAACTTACAAATCATGATTCATTCATGTTCCATCTTTGTTTGTCTATTTCTATCGTATTAGAGGAAGCATTGAAATTTGAAGCATATATTTGCTAATCATATTACTGGTGGGATTTTAAGTTTTTTCTCATATTTCAATGAAGTCATTTTTTCATGGTATTTCTTACCGGACTAGACCACGAATAACCGTCTTTATTTATTTGCCTTTCAATTTGTGAAAGTGATGTCCTCCTTGAGCAAAGAGGAAGTTCAAAACATTACCTTTTTTTTTTTTGCCTTTAAAAAAAAGTCTGAGAAAAGAGCAGCTAGTGTTAACATAATCTCCTGATAGTTATCAAAGAGATTCCTCGGACACTGACAGGAATGTTTGATGAAAGACTTACGGGCATGCTTACCCTCCAATAAGAAGTGTCACTCAAACTCCACCAAATGTGCTAATGTTACAAAAGGGTATGGTTTCAAACCTCCATCGAGTACCAGCCTGCCAGCTAGTAGTCGAACTTTTAACTGCTGACTCATCGTAGTAACTTGTTGCCGTTGGGCTGCCACACTCATGGTAAGTACAAAACAATATCTTGACCAAACAAACACTTAAACTGGACTCATCCTTTGAATAGAATTGGGTGACTGGACTCATTCTTCGAAGAGAATTGGGTTAGAGACTTTTTGTTTCATTTGCTGTGGAGGGT
>JAFMPE010175929.1:0-18390 GCA_024759925.1 Ficus religiosa
GGTTTAGTGGGTTTGGTGGATTTGGTGGCGTAGTGGGACCGGAGATTGAGAAGGAGAAGCCGGTGGTGGTTTGTTGTCGTTGTTCTAAGCTCCGAGACTGATCTGAAAACAGATTTCATTTTTGGGTTTTTTCACTTGACAAATTACAAACAAAAACGAAGATTACGTCTGTCTGTCCGAGATGTTCATTCTCAATGCCCAAGCAGAGTGGAGTGCGCTATTTTGCAAAAACATCCCCTAAATTTTCGACTGTTGCAATTTAGTCCGTAAATATTTTTCTTTACAATCAACCATCTAAACTTAAAAATATTTTGACAACATCAGTCTTTTTTACTCACATCCATTAAAATTTATGTAGGTCCCTTGTTTATAAGTTCCACTTAACTACAATACAAATTTAAATAAAAATAACAAGCAATGTTTTTCTTGATATATCACAAACAAATTACGTATAAAAACCTGTCCAAATATTTTGGATGATTCATTATTTTTTTATTTTATGTTTTGCTCTTGTTCAGCAATAATAGCCTACGTTTAGAGGCTTTAAATTTTATATCGTCTAATTATGTTTAATACATAAATTTATACATTTTCCCAATCAACACTTGATTTTACCTAAGAACGTACAAAATACGCTTAAAAAGAAAAGAGCAAATTACATTGATATCCCTGAGTTTTATTGAAACACAGAGACATCCATTTGATCAAAACAAATAACATCAGCATCCCATGATCTTTTAAAAAAATTACAGCGACATCCCCTCTATTAATTGATAGTGATAGAAAAAGTTTGAACCTTAGAATTTTTTAAAATACTAAAAGTGGTATTTGCTTTTTTGTACCCTCCATTTTGCTTTAATTCAAAATGTGTACCATGCATTTTGAAGTTATACCTTAGACTATCTAATGCATATATTTATATTTTTTCTCGATTAACACTTAAATTTTGACATAAGAAATAATAACCTATCAAATTAATATTTCCAACAAGTAGCTCTGACAATTAGAGCTGGAGACTTTTGGTCATTCATATTAAAAACAAAAAATGTTCTAATTGAATATGAAAAAATTTATATTAGTATCTCTTTGGAGATCAGCCCCACAATTAGAGTCAAAGACATATGACCATCAATGTTAAAAACAAAAAAAAATTATGGTGGAATATAAAAATATTTTACTTTAATCTTCTAGCAACTAGAGTCGAAAATGTTTAGCCGTCTATGTTAAAAATATATATTATAGTAAAATATAAAATATATTATATCAGAATCTTTCGCTAAGCAACTCTTTAACCAGAGACGTCCATCAATCTATGTTTAAAAAAATTAACTTCTAAAAAAATGAGGTATGTCCAATCATATCTAGGTTGAAAAAATAAATTATTCTGGTAGAACATATAAAAAAATCCAATTAAAATATCTTAGACGACCAGAATCCGGTGATTAGTATTGTCAGAGGTCACGGCTAAGAAAGAGAAAAGAAGGGAAGAAGTCGAGGGCATTTCTGTCTATTAATTTTTTTTTTTCCCTTTTCCTTTGACTATGTTGGCATTTGTTATTGGATGACACGGAAATAAAACTATAGTAATAGGCTGGTACACACAAATAAAAGGTGACAATAATAATGTAAATTACTCCTTTTAATACTCTTGAATTGGGCTATTTCTGGGTGGGTTGGATTTGGGGAACTAGTGGGTTTACCAGATTGGGCAGGTTGATATACAGGCCTTTATGTGTCAAAAGACTTGAGATTTGATGAATGTGATGTAGGATTGAGATTGAATAACCAAAACCAATAATTAGAGAAAGAGATGTAGCTATAGAAAGATGGAAACAAAATCAGAAAAAGAAAATTCGGAGATTTATAGAAGAACAAGAGTTGAAGTAGGGATGATAACGAGATGGAGTAGGGCTGAGAATGGTTTCTCGTCCCCATCCACACCACTGTTCCCATATTTGCTTAAATAAAAGCAGGATTGGGGATAGGGATTCCCCACCGGAGAGAATTTTTTCATATCCATTCCGTTCTCCATCTATTATATCATTAACCTTATGGAAGGAGAGTAACGAACTATGTATCACATTTTTTCCCCATATAACAAAAAAAAAAAAGGTTTATTTTTATTTTTATTTTTATCCTCACAACAGGATAATTAACTTAAAAGGAAATAAAAAGTTCTCAGGCAATGAAACGACACAATAATTCACCAATAAAAAACACATAAAACATAAACTTCCTCTTCTTCTTCTTCTTCTTTTTCTCCACTGTTAGATGTATTTAGCCTGTAAATAATTTGAGTGAGACTTCGTGTGATATTATATGGAAAATAATTTTCTTATTTAAATGCTAAATTTTAACATTATGATAGAAAATTTGGCATTACATCGAATTAAGTGCTCAGAGTTTTTTTTTAACTTAATCAGTATGAAAAGAAAGGGAAAAAATAGTGTCTTTTTCAGTAGCATGCTTGAAACTATATTTTTAAAAGTTTTCATAGTCAAAATTATGTGAAAAAAATACTAGAAATTTACTCACTAAAACACTGGAAAACAAGTTTTAAAATCCATTTAGAAGAGTTTAAATTTTTAAATAAGTCACATTTTGTGGCTTTAATACAAACTCCTCTGTAGAGCTAAAGGTATTCTTACATATTATCCAAGTAGATTTTAGATCCATGAAATCAAAAGAAATTTACAATAAACTCTATCAAATAGACCTGATAATGGTCAAACGTGCTTGCGGATCAGGCCTAGAACCAAAGAGCAACTAAGTCCATTATTATCAGTTGCTAACTACTTTCCACACGTTATTTCCAAGATGACTTTCCATGACATTATTAGCCAACTTGTTGCTTGACTATTTTGGAGTAAACTGCACGCTTAATTAATCAAGGCTCAAATATTGGATCTGTTTAAATCGATAAGCTAAAAACAAGCTTAAACTCAATCAAGTGCCATTTTATGGGTAATTAAGAGATTAATCTTACTTGCAAATAATCTTTCAACAAATTAAGTATAAATACGTTTAAACCCCTAGTTTTATTTAAGACGGGGAATTCGAACTCCATATAATGTGATATATTCTTTGATGTCAAATTATTAATAATAGGAGGACACGTCAAAGACAAAGTTATCATAATTTATATAAAACCTTTAGAAACTAGAAGCAACTTATATATATATATATATGAGTGTGTGTATGTATATATATATATATATATATATTAAAATGTCTCATAACAGAATAGGTTTAGTAGTTATAACATTTTTTTATTTAGAATTTTGCAATACAGTGTAATATAGAACTATTAATATACAAATGACAAGCATCTCTAAAAAAAATTAAATTGGAATTAATTGGCTATTATAATAACGTACAAAAAAAAAAAATTATAAGAGCCGTTTTATTAAAGTATCGGATATGAGGCTATGAGTATATAGACAAATACATATGATATGTATATAGCAGCCGAACTTGTAACTTTGCTTTGCACATCATTGTAACAATCAATTGTGAGTACATTATAATATTTTTAATTGATATTTATCTCTTGCAAGAACAATTATAAAATGGCATCATGTTACACATATTTTTACATAAAATTATAAGTAAATCAAGTACTTATTTTAAGTTGTTTATTAGAAAGATATAATTAACAGATTTATTTGACAGCGAGATCATAAGATACTATATTCCCATACACACACACACACACCATATTTATGGAGGCACGGATAGGAGCTCTATTTGCGTATATATGGGGTTAGAAGACTTTGAGTCTTCCATCGGATCATTAATTTCTAACTATGTCCATTAGCAAGAAAAATTGATTGCCAACTACTCATAATTGACCATTATGGAGTACAAGAGACGCTCATTAGTCACTCCACAAAACTTCGATAATTCATATAGCACATCTTTATCATTATAAAAGTCTTGGGAAGAGCCGGAAATTATTTTCAACCATTAAATTATTATCGAATTTCGATCAGTTTTATACCTTTTTTATTTTATTTTAAATATCTATATATATTGATGTAATACATTTACATGCAAATGATCTTTTAGCTGATTAAGAATAAATATAATCAAACCCCTAGTTCAATTTGGTCTGGTGTAGATTTTTCACGTAAAATTGCGACCGATTAGTAAGCCAAATCTATTGCGGTTTAACAGAGTCCTAGTTTTCCATATTTGTTTTTGGTGATAATTGACAGCAAATAATTTCTATTATACGCAGCACATTTTACAAATTATAAAGTAAACATAGTTCTACTTTCAAGGAACATGTGAAAAATCCTACAATATATAATTTTTCATTTGGAAAAAGATACATTTTACTTGAATTTTTGTTTCTTTTACTTGAAGCAAATAAATGTTTTTCTTTTTTATTGTGAAACTATTAATAATAGCAGGTCACGTCGAAGACAAAATTTATTAAAAGTTTTATGAGAATATTAGAAACTAGAAGCAACATGGATAGATTGTTTTTATGTAAACCAAATGCCTCAATTCAGAAAGCTAAATAGGTCTAACAGTTTTAATATTTTGTTTAGAAACTTATATTTACTAGCTGATTTACTTTTTATTTAGAATCTTATATTGTTGTAATAGTTAGAATTATTAGAGCACATGATAAATATTACTGAAAATTAGGGTTTGTTTGGTATTCGGGTTGAGTTTGAGATGAAATGAAATTTTTAGATTGAAGTTGGTTGACTTTTCAAAAACTAATAATTATAATTTTGTTGACTTTTTTTTAAAAAAAAAATAAATAAAAAGACAAAAAACTAGCCTTAAAGCACAATTGAGTTCAAACTCAAACTCAACCAGCATTCCAAACATAGGCTTCATATTACATTGGAATTAACTGTTTAATTGATTATTACAATACATAACATTGGCGAAATCCATCACGATTTAATGAAATCCGAGATATTCAAATTCCACATGGTTTTTTTTTTAATTAATTACAAATTACGTTTATACAAAGTAAAAGGCATTTTACTAATATTGCATCATATATACTAGTTATGCAGTAATCTTGGTTCTACTTGCAAGGAGAATGCGTAAAATCCTACTACTATATCAGAAGAGTTTAAATTTTTATATAAGTCATGTTTTGTGGCTTTAATTACAAATTCCTCTGTTGCTAAAGGTATTATTGCATATCATCTAAGTAGATTTTAGATCCATGAAATCAAAAGAAATTTACAATAAACTCTATCAAATAGATCCAAGAATGGCCAAACATGCTTGCGGATCGGAACTAGAACCAAAGCGCAACTAAGTCCATTATTATCAGTTGCCAACTACTTTCCATACGTTATTTTCAAGATGACTTTCCATCACATTATTGGCCAACTTGTTGCTTGATTATTTTGGAGTAAACTGCACGCTCAATTAATCAAAGCTCAAATATTGGATCTGTTTAAATCGATAAGCTGAAAATAAGCTTAAACTCAATCAAGTGCCATTTTATGGGTAATTAAGAGATTGATCTTACTTGCAAATAATCTTTCAACAAATTAAGTATAAATACGTTTAAACCCCTAATTCTATTTAAGATGGGGAAATCAAACTCCATATAGTGTGATATATTTTTTGACGCCAAATTATTAATAACAGGAGGACACGTCAAAGACAAAGTTTATCATAATTTATATAAAACCTTTAGAAACTAGAAGCAACTTATATATATATATATGTATGTGTGTATGTGTGTGTATATATATATATTAAAATGTCTCAAATCCGATAATAGAATAGGTTTAGTAGCTATAACATTATTTTATTTAGAATTTTGCAATACAATGCAATTTAGAACTATTAATACAAATGACAAGCATCACTAAAAAAATGTTAAATTGGAATTAATTGACTGTCATAA
Source organism: Ficus religiosa (assembly GCA_024759925.1). Taxonomy (NCBI): domain Eukaryota; kingdom Viridiplantae; phylum Streptophyta; class Magnoliopsida; order Rosales; family Moraceae; genus Ficus; species Ficus religiosa. The sequence continues at coordinate 5,891 of JAFMPE010175929.1, forward strand.
TAACGTACAAAAAAAAAAAAATTACAAGAGTTGTTTTATTAAAGTGTCAGATATGAGACTATGGATATATATAGACATATACATATGATATTTATATAGTAGCCGAACTTGTAACTTTGCTTTGCACATCATTGTAACCATCAGTTGATGAGTACATCATAATATTTTGAAATGATATTTATCTTTTACAAGAACAATTATAAAATGGTATCATGTTATACATATTTTACATAAAGTTACAAGTAAATTAATTAGTTGTTGTAAGTTCTTTATTAGAAAGACATAATTAACGGACTTATTCAACAGCCAGATCATAAGATACTGTATTCATATATATATATATATATATGTGTGTGTGTGTGTGTCTATATATATACCACATTTATGGAGACACGGATAGGAGCTCTATTTGCGTATATATGGGGTTAGAAGACTTTGAATCTTCTATTGGATCATTAATTTCTAACTATGTCCATTAGCAAGAAAAATTGATTGCCAACTACTCATAATTGACCATTATGGAGTACAAGAGACGCTCATTAGTCACTCCACAAAACTTTGATAATTCATATAGCACATCTTTATCATTATTAAAGTCTTAGGAAGAACCGGAAAATTATTTTCAACCATTAAATTATTATTGAATTTCTGTCAGTTTTATACATATTTTTTTTATATCTATATATTTTGATGTAATATATTTACATGCAAATAATCTTTCAGCTAATTAAGAATAAATATAATCAAACTCCTAGTTCAATTTGATCTGGTGTAGATTTTTCATGTAAAATTGTGACCGATTAGTAAGCCAAATCCATCATAGTTTAATAGAGTTGTAATTTTCCATATTTGTTTTTGGTGATAATTGACAGTAGATAATTTCTATTATACACAACACAGTTTACTAATTATAAATTAAACATAGTTCTACTTTCAAGGAACATGTGAAAAATCCTACAATATATAATTTTTCATTTGGAAAAAGATACATTTTACTTGAATTTTTGTTTCTTTTTCTTGAAGTAATTTTGAAACTATTAATAATAGCACGTCGAAGACAAAATTTATTAAAAGTTTTATGAGAACATTAAAAACTAGAAGCAACATGTATAGGTTATATTTATGTAAACAAAAGGTCTCAAATCAGAAAGCCATATAGTCTAACAGTTTTAACATTTTGTTTAGAACCTTATATTTATTAGTTAGATTTACTTTTTATTTAGAATATTTATTGTTGAAATAGTTAGAATTATCAGAGCACATGATAAATATTACTGAAAATTAGGATTTGTTTGGTGTTCGGATTGAGTTTGAGATGAAATGAAATTTTTAGGTTGAAATTGTTAACTTTTCAAAAAGTAATTATAATTTTGTTGACTTGTTTTATAAAAAGACAAAAAACTAGTCGCAAAGCACAGTTGAATTCAAACACAAACTCAAAGTAAACTTGCATTCCAAATGTAAGCTTTGTATTACATTGGAATTAACTGTTTAATTGATTATTACAATACATAATATTGGCAAAATCCATCACGATTTAATGGAGTCCGAGATATCCAAATTCCACATGGTTTTTTTTATTAATTGCAAATTACATTTATACAAAGTAAAAGGCATTTACTAATTTTGCATTACATATACTAATTATGCAGTAATCTTGGTTCTACTTGGAAGGAGGATGCATAAAATCCTACTGTATAAAATTTTTCATTTGGAAACCGATACATTGTACTTAAAATTTTTCTTTTTTCTTATTCCTTTTTCTTGAAGAAACTGAACATTTTTATTTTTTGATGCCACAGTACAGGAGGCCACATCAAATACAAAGTATATTGTAGCTTAAACGAAAAGTACATTAGAAACTAGAAGCAAGTGTTAAAAAATATACATACACACAAAGTTTTCTATCTGGTATCATATGGAATCTGGTATGTGAACTTCAATTGCTGTAAATGTAAACTTTAGTTACTGGGATTGTGAATTCATGAAAAAAGAAATGTAGCTAAAGTAAACATGAATTCTCCATATTTTACATTTACTTCAATATGAATTCATGTTTTTAATAATTGAAATTCACATTCATAGTAATTCAAATTTTTATTACCGGATATTATCTGTTACTAGATAGGAGATCTCATTATATATATTTATATACATGCAAATACTTATGATACATCTATATGTAAAACACACACACACACACATATATATATATATATTGAGACACATATATAGGAGCTCGACTTGCGTACAAATGGGGTATCACCTTAGAAGACTTTGAGTCTTCTGTCGATTCAATAATATTACATCCAGTTGGAAAAATTGATTGCCAACAACGTAAAATTGACCAGTCTGGAGTACAAGAAACGCTCATTAGTCACTCCACATTTTTTTTTCTCGTTATATGTGTATATATATATATATATATAGTAAATAGAAAGGACGACTTAGATTAAACATTCCAATTAAGTCCGCACCCAAACCCATAAACCCTTGTTAGATATTCCACAAAGCTTTAATCATTAGTACAACACATATATATCATTATGAGAATTCTTAGAAAGAGCAGGAAACTATCTTAAAACATTAAATTTATAACAAATTATGCTAGTTTTATATGTATTTAAATAATCAAAAAAGAAATTACAAAGATGAACTATTGATGAAAATACCAAATTCGTAGAAAATTTCCAATTTATGGGACGGGGAGGGGGGAAAAAACATCCATGTTAATTTGCAACGTTTTAATGAACGGTCATTCGTTTGGAATACGTCTAAAAACTTTTGACAAGATGTGTGAACGTAAAGAAAAATCAACACAAATTACGAAAACAAGATTGAGACGTATATTCGTATTGGACAAGGTGATCAGAGCTAGACATATTGAATAGACCTCACTTTATATATTTTCGGATTTGTGGAGTGATTTCTAAAACCACATATTAAAAAAAAAAAAAAAAAAAGCACTATAACTTTTCTGTCGTTTTATGTTTTAAATGACTTCGTTTTAGCCAGCATGCATATTGGGATTGACCAGAACACTTAAAAACAAGGTGGAGTTGCCAACTACTTTCCAATATAACATTATTCTTTTTTCTTTTTCTAAAAGCTATTTTTCATCATATTTTTTCTCTTAAAAATTAAAAATAAAAAACTAAAGGTTGGTATCGCCGTTTTAATTCAGCTTTTAATGATCTACTTTATAATTGAGAGCTATTCTGCATGTCATGCTATAAATTTTAACATAGATATTTACAAGCATTAATTATAAAAAATTAATCTAATAATACCAAACGGTAATATCTGTCATTAAAATAAAAATACAATTCTTATTTTAAATTTTCTCTCTGTTTTTTTGGTTGCCAAACTATTAATAACAAGAGGTTGAATTAAATAAAATAGATTATAATTTATATGAGAACACAAAAGAAAGTAGGAGCAACTACACGAAACATATGCAAACATAATTTCTTTTTTTTTTTTATAATTAATTTGGACATGAAATATAATATTAGAAACATACAATACCAATAAAATTAATACATACGGTAGAAAGTTTCGGTTTTTAGAACGGGCAAGGGGAAAAAAGAAAAAAAGAAAAAAACACGTATACATTTATGTCAATTTAACACAGTTATAACTGAACATTCATCATTTTGCGTTCATAACTTTCTCCTGTACCATTTCTGACTAGACATACGAGTGCAATGAAAAAAAAAAAAAAAAAAAACTACTACTTTTCCATCATATAATGTTTTAAATGACTTTCTATTAGCATGCATGGATATTGGGATTGACCAGAAGACCTAGAAACAAAGCGGAGTTACCAACTACTTTCCACCACATTATATTAAAAAAAAAAATTTCCAGTCACATTCGCATTATTCTAAAAGGGGGGAAAAATACTTTCCATCATATTATTTTTCTTAAAAAATAAAAATAAAGAAGCTGTAGGTTGATATTGCTGTTTTAATTATCAGATAACTTTTATTTATATTTGAGAGCATTTCCATATGTCGCACTATAAATTTTAACATAGATACTTGCAATCATAAAAGAATTAATCTAACAGTATCAAGCAGTAATACTTGTGCCGCTAAGATAGAAATACAATTCTTATAATAAATTTTTCTTTTTTTTTTTTCCTTAATTATTAATAGCATGAGTAGCTGAAATGAAAACAGCTAAAGGGTTAATGATATTGTATTTTTAGAGAAGTTTTAAATGATGTGGTCAAAAATGATCATTTTGTACAAATACATCAAGATTCTAACCTAACCCCACTTAGCCCAACTCTCAGATGAAATCAACTTAAAATATTACCCAAGACACGTGTTGCATCCTTCCCTCCTTTTCCTCCTCCTCCTTTTCTTCTTCTTCTCTGCTTCTTCTTTCTTTTTGAGCCGGCAACACAATTCTGCAATTGAAGCCTCGCCAATAGCCGCCGCAATCAGTTTTCTTCTTCCCTGAAACCGAGCCACTTTGTGGACAAAAACCGATGATATTTGACAGGTTTTCGGTCGATCATGACACCCTAATCGGTTGGTGGCGGTTTATGATCTTTGAGAAATTGATGCCGTCGGTTGGTTATTGAATTGACAAATTTAGTTGGTGATCAACCGACGAACAATCTAGTGAAAATAATCATAACTCAATCAATTTTATAGGCAATCATAGTTTTCTGGCTAGGAAGATGCGCAAAAAGGATACATTTTACTTAAAATTTTGTTTTGTTTTACTCTTTTCTTTTTTTTCCTTCTTGAAGGAACTAAAAAATTTTCTTCTGAAAAAAACTTATGATAGGAATTATACTTTAACTTTACGTATAATTAAGGTATTGTTTTAACCATTAGATATATTCTGTAACAATTTGATGTATATGGTTGTTGTAAATTTCAACATGAACACTTACATTGCATACCATTAAAATATTAATCCGACTAAAACAGTAATACACATGCAATAAGGTAAAATTATAATTTCTATCTAAATTTTTCCGTTTTTTCTTTCTTTCTTTCTTTCTTTCCTTTTTTTTTTTTTTTTTAAATACCAAACTATTAATAATATGAGGTCAGGTTAAATACAAAATAGAGAAAATCATCAGAAAGTAGAAGCAAAACATGTATCGGAGCATGGACCCACATATATGTCAGATTAAAAATTGATTTCCAACAGACAACAAACTTATCCTTGACCATTTTGTCTGAGTACGAGACACGCTTATTAGTCACGCCCTAAAACTTTGAGATTTCGTAGAATACATATTTGCCTTTACGAGAATTTTTTTGGAAGAAGATGGAATTGTTTTAAAAATTAAAATTTATCGAGTTCTTTTACTGCTATATTTCTTTTTTTTTTTAATTATTATTTTGATATGATTTTTAGATTAAATTTAATATCAAACTCATACAATATTAATAAAATTAATTCACACTATAGAAAATTTTTGGTTTTTAGAACAGACAAGGAAAAAAATATAAAAACACACACACACATATACATTTATGTCAATTTAACACAATTAATTGAACGTTGTGTCATTTTACGTCAACAGATTTCTTCCATATTACTTTTGACTAGAGATAAGAATGCAATGGTTTAAAAAAAAAAAAAAAAAAAAGAACAAAAAGAAAAACTACAACTTTTTCATCTTATTATGTTAATTTTAAATGACTTCCTATTAGCATGCATGCATATTGGGATTGACTGGAAGACCTTGAAACAAATTGGATTTTCCAACTACTTTCCATCACATTATTCTTAAAAAAAAAAAAAAAAAAAAAAAAAAAAAAAAAAAAAAAAAAAAAAAAAAAACTTTTCCATCACATTCACATTATTCTTAGAATAAAAAAAAAAAAAAGCTACTTTCCATCATATTATTTTTCTTAAAAAATAAAAGTGAAAAAGCTATAGATCGGTTGTTTTAATTATTAAATGAGAAACACACATTGTTGAGAAAAGTAAATTACCCTGAAATGTTTTGGTTCATGGGACGAAAAAAAAAAAAAGCCATCCATGTCAATTTAACAAAGATATACTTGAACATATGTCAATTTGCTTCAAAAATAACTTTTGACTAGATATGTGAACGCAAAGAAAAATTAACACAAATAATTCAAATTAAGACTAGATAGAGACATGAGTTCGTATTGGATGGGGTAATCTGAGCTAGACATTTTGGGTAGACTTCTCTTTATATATTCCAGGATTAACGGAGTAATTATTCCTAAACCTCACATCTTCCATTTGTTCTGATGATGCCCATTATTGTCAGGATGAGCACACCAAACAAAATAATTTTCATGCTTTTAGCAATTCTGATTTCCCTCACAGGTGCCTTGGGATCTACTGCTTCGGGAGAGGGAGGGCCAAGAGCAACAACCAGGTGCAAAGAAGCAGAGAGGCATGCACTGCTAGAGATCAAGGAGAATCTCCACGGACGTGATGTCGGTTTTCTTTCGTCTTGGGGAAATGGAGATGAAAGAAGAGAGTGCTGCGAGTGGATTGGAATTCGGTGCGACAACAAATCTGGTCGTGTTATCAGGCTCGATTTCTCTCCTTCAACTCTTGGCAGACGTCAGGATCTTTTTCTTGAAGGTAACCTCAGTTCCTTCTTGGTTGACTTGCAGTATTTGCAGTATTTGGACCTAAGCTACATTAATTTTAGTGGGAACTCCATTCTGAGTTTCATTGGTAGCCTTAGCAAATTAAGGTACCTCAATCTCTCTTACACTACCCTGTCTGGAAAAGTTCCCCCTCAGCTGGGAAACCTATCCAGCTTGCAGTTTCTGGATCTCAGCGAAACTGACTTAGAGATAAAAAACATGGAGTGGGCTTCACATCTTTCTTCTTTACAACTACTTGAACTCAGTTCCACAAACATGAGCTTGGCTCATGACTGGGTTCATGTAGTTAATAACCTTCCTCACTTGAAAATTCTAAAGCTAAAAGATTCAGACCTTCCAGATACAGTTCCTCTGTCCCTTTCCTTCGTTAATTCTTCAAAAGTTCTTGCTATCATCGATCTTTCTTCTAGTTCTGGCCTCTCTTCTTCTATATTCCAATGGCTATTCAACTATAGCCATAGCCTTGTTCATCTTGACCTCTCTTTCTGCTCATTAATAAGTTCCATTCCAGAAGCTTTTGAGAATATGGCAGCCCTTGAATATCTTGATCTTTCTAACAATGGATTAGACAGTTCCATTCCGCAATCCTTTGGGAATATGACTGCTCTTGGGTATCTTGATCTTTCTGGCAATGGATTAAATGGTTCCATTCCGCAATCCTTTGGGAATATGACTGCTCTTGGGTATCTTGATCTTTCTGACAATGGCTTAGACGGTTCCATTCCGCAATCCTTTGGGAAAATGACTGCTCTTGAGTATCTTGATCTTTCTCCCAATGGACTAGACGGTTCCATTCCGCAATCCTTTGGGAATATGACTGCTCTTTCACATCTTGATCTTTCTGACAATGGATTAGATGGTTCCATTCCGCAATCCTTTGGGGATATGACTGCTCTTGAGTATCTTGATCTTTCATCTAACAAGCTTGAAGGTGAAATTCCAAAGTCCATTTGGAGAGTATGTACACTACGGGAGTTGCGAGCTGATGACAATAGTCTTGCTGGAGAGCTCCATCTTGCTGAATCTTCAACCAGGTGTGCCAATTTTCCATTAGAGGAGTTGGATTTAGGTAATAACCAAATCATGGGGTCGTTACCTAATTTCACTCTGTATCCATCTTTGGTAACATTGAGTCTTGGCTCCAATAAATTAGATGGAGTCATATCCAAAAGCATTGGGCAGTTATCTAAATTGGAGGTTTTGAATATTTCTAAGAACTCTGTTGCTGGCATGATATCAGAAGCTCATTTTTCTAAGCTCATAAACCTACGGGTTTTGGATTTATCTTCAAACTCAAAGATAGTTTTTGAAATCAGTCCTGATTGGGTCCCTCCCTTTCAGTTGGAGGAAATATATCTTGGGTCTGTCAATTTGGGTCGTCATTTTCCCAAATGGCTTGAAACCCAAACATCTTATTCCATGCTCGACATCTCGAATTCAGGATTTGCAGGTTCTATTCCCAATAGGTTTTGGACTAATCTTGCTAGTCGTAATAGTATTTATCGTAGAAGTCTTCATAAATGTAGTCTTAATCTTTCGAATAATGGAATTAGCACATTAGCTCATGATAGTGAGGGAATAGACGATCTGCACGCAGTAGCTATTGAGATAGATTTGAGTTCAAATCAGTTAGAAGGCTCGATACCACTTTTTCTACTCCAAGTTGCAACTTCCCTGTATCTTCTCAACAATAAATTTTCGGGGCTAAATTCCATTTGCAATGCTACTCAGTCCTTGCCCTTGGAATTCCTTGATGTTTCAAATAATCAATTGTCAGGGGAGCTTCCTGATTGCTGGTTACATGCGGAGGACCTGAAAATTCTTAATTTGAAAAATAATAATCTAACGGGAAAAATTCCCATCTCCATTGGCTTTCCAACTCAGATGATCATATTGCGTTTAAGCAACAATCATTTGATTGGGGAATTGCCTTCATCCTTAAAAAATTGTACGTTGTTGAGTGTTTTAGACATTGGAGAAAATAAATTATCAGGGCAAATTCCAGCATGGATTGGGAAAAGCACAAAACTTATTGTGCTTAGTATACGATCTAACAACTTCTACGGGAGTATACCTTCACGACTATGTCGTTTACAAAGTCTTCAATTGTTGGACTTGTCTTCAAACTGGCTATCAAGTGGTATTCCAACTTGTCTTAGTAATATTACAGCAATGAAAGAAATTGGCAGCAATCCGTACATTATACCAATTTCGCATTGTTTAGCAATGAAAGAAATCACCAGCAATCCAAACTTTTTTGGTAGTCCGACTTGTATTGGTAATATTATAGTGAAACAAAGTGGCAGAAAACGATACTCGTCTTGGAGTCCGCAAATTCCATCATTTGAAAATGACAAATTACGTCTGGTATGGAAAGGATTAGTGATAGAATTTAAAAACGTGGGACTCGTGAGGAAAATTGATTTGTCAAGCAACAAGCTGATTGGAGAAATTCCCAAGGAAGTCACTGAGCTCGTTGGATTGGTCTCCTTGAATTTGTCGAGAAACAATTTGAGTGGGGAAATACCCCAAAGGATTGGCGAGTTGAAATCTTTAGATGTTCTTGATTTATCAAAAAACCATCTTTCTGGTCGAATACCTTCAAGTCTCTCTCAAGTCAGTCGTCTCAGCACATTAGACTTGTCAAACAACAATTTGTCGGGCAAAATTCCAACGGGCACTCAACTCCAAACCCGTGATGCCGCTGCGTATTTTGGAAATCCCAAGCTTTGTGGAGACCCACTTTCAAAGAAATGTCCTGGTGAAGACGAACCAACTACTTCTAGGGCTACTGAAGATCATGGTGATGACCAAGACGATGAAGATCAGTTGATAACTAAAGGATTTTACATCAGCAGCGCAGTTGGCTTTATTGTTGCATTTTGGGGATTCTCTTTGGCGCTAATATTCAACAAATCCTGGAGATATAGATACTTCAAGTCATTGAATAAGGCGGAAGATTGGGTTTACGTAACTGTAGAAGTGAACAAGGCAAAACTTCTGAGGATCATCAAGAGCTAATTGGTAAATACTCTCTCTCTCTCTCTCTGTTTTATAAGGTTTTAGGAAAAGTTGTTTCCTATACTTTTTGTTGTTTTTCTTAAGTTTATATTTCAACACTTTTACCATTGATCATATTACTGATTACTATCGTTATTAGGAGTTTTGACATCTCATGGGGCAACAAAGCTTCTTTTCGAACCAAGACCACGATTGGCGCAGAGGAGATCTTTTTCGTTGCTTGCAATGCATCAGAAGTATTCGTCAGCAAATCATTTGTAATGCATTGTCATAGTTACCATGGGTTTTATTATTTATAATTGTGCAATGTAAAATAGCTGAACTTTATTTCTCGCTTCCAGCATTAGACCTAATAACGAATATGGATTGGCGTAGTGTAAACTGTCATGTTTGTGTGTTTTGTGACTCTGTTGTTTGTATTGTTTGTTTTACTTTGTGTTGTTCTTTGGAAATGTTTGGCATATTGTACTGTAATGTGTTAGGTGTCTTGTACTCGAATACATTTTATTATCATAATTCAATGTGTGTTTGATTTGCTATGTCATTTGTGTAGACAATACCTGTATTTTATTTAATGTTTGTCGATAATACGAGCAACTTTGAAAAAACTGCACCAAAAATTCTACTGAAGAAGCGGAAAATATATATATAAATATATATAGTCCATTTATGGTGTTAATATATAGAGCAACTGTCTCCATAAAAAAAAAAAATAAAAGAAAAGAAAAGAAAAAAAAAAAAAGATCATTACACTAAGGTAAGTGAGGCAACTTAATTCCTAGGAGTTGTGTTTGATCCGGATTATCAAATCCTACTATGATATATACGGCAATATGTGATGATTGTATCATCAATAATGAGTAATATTTTTTTTAAGTTAATGATATTCACAAAAAAAAAAAAAAAAAATCAAAATATTAATATAAATCTCAAACACTTATATAAATAAATGGCCAATTTTTTTTTTTTTACTAATTGGGAAAATGCCATTAGCCACCGGTTACTAATACACATAGGAATGCTGCTCATTAGTTCAGGTTTGGCCAAACAAGATTTTGATATATTGTAATTCATGAGATTAAATGAGATTAGTATAAAGGTACCAAATTCTGCAAAGGTCTAAGGTTTGGTATTTCAAAAGTAATGCCCATAAGATCAAGATCAATTGATAACCAAAGGATTTTACATTAGCAGTACAATTGGCTTCATTGTTGCATTTTGGGGATTCTGTTTGGCGTTAATACTCAACAAATCATAAAGATACAGATGCTTCAAATCTTTGGACAAAGCAGGAGATTGGCTTTACGTAGCTGTACTAGTGAACAAGGCAAAACTCTTGAGGATCATCTAGAGCTAATCGGTAAATACTCTCTCTCTCTCTTATAAGGTTTTAGGAAAAGTTGTTTCTACATCTATTATTCTTTTCCTAAAGTTTACATTTCAACATTTTTACCAATAACCATATTATTGATTACTACTTTATTAGGAGTTTTGACTTCTCATGGAGCCACATAGCTTTTCTTCGAACAAAGACCACGGTTAGCGCAGAGGAGATCTTTTTTTTTTGGTTACCTGCAATGCATCAGGAGTATTCTTCAATAAATAATTTGTAATATTTAAGGATTGTCATAATTACTGCAGGTTGTCTTAAATGTGATAGTGCAATGCAAAATAGTTGATCTTACTTTTTTTCTTATTTTTCTTTCAGCATCCGACCTAAGGACTATGGATTGGTATAGTTTGAACTATTCTATTTGTGTGTTCTGTGACTCTGTTGTTGGTATTGTTTCTTTTACTTTGTATTGCTCTTTTGGAATTGTTTGACAGATCGTTAATGTGTTAGGGATCTTGTACTGAAATGTACTTTATTATCATAGAATATGTATTTGGTTTGAAATGTAGCTTGTGTAGACATTACAAGTATTTTATTCCAAGTTCATCGCCAATACAACCCAAATTTCTCTAACAATAACATAAAAAACGCAAATACAGTAAGTTCTTTGTGTGGATAACAGAGCAGTTATCTCCATCAACTAAAACTCATCTGAACAAAGGTTTTATGAATTTTCCAAATTATCGCTAAAAGAAAATATCCATATTAGTCCCTTTTTTTTAAAAACAAATAAAATAAGGAAAGAAAGAGGGAGAGTAAACCATTACATTAGAGAAACTTTAGTATATCGAACTAAAAAAGCAAGCACATTTATCTAGTCTCAACAATTTCATCATGGCGTGAAACTGAAAGACACATCTTGCTATAAGCGGTGGAAATTTGTCATTGTGAAAAAAATGAGAAAGCACAAAACATAAAAATAAAAAAAAAAGAATTTAAAACTATTACCAGAGTTCTTCCATGTTCCTTGAACGTTATTTAGATTGAAAGCCACAGAGCTTTTTGTTGTTCGAACCGATTCCCCAATAAAGTTGGGATCATGTGCCTTAACCTAACGATGTCAAACAATTCAGACAACTGCTTAAAAACCTTTCTTTTTAAACAATGATTATCCATCTTCATATCAGGCTTGCTTGGAAACACTAGATACGTGTCAACTCCAAATCGAAACAACGAGAAACAATATACCCAAGTTTTCTCTAAAGTTGTAATTTTTCTCATTGAATGAAACCTTATCTATCATGGATGCTCCCTCGTTCTTTGATTACCCAAATCAAATTCCAACAATTTTTTACTCCTAAAAAAAAAAAAAAAAAAAAAAAAAACAAAAACAAAAACAAAAACCAATAAAAACTAGGAAAACCAGATTCAGAGTAACACACTTACTGATTGTCCAAGCAAAGCAATAATTTAAAAAAAAAAAAAAAAAAAAAAAAAAAAAAAGGGAAAAAAAAGTTCTG
>JAFMPE010175962.1:0-12365 GCA_024759925.1 Ficus religiosa
ATTTTTCAACTGTTGATTGATGCTGCAGTTTCAAGTTTCAATCAATAAATTATTATAAGTTAAAAATTAACAATGACAATGCAAAACTACTCTCATTCCAAAAAGTGGAAAAATTAATGTAACAATTAAAATTAACACTTTCTATCATTGATGAAAAGGATATTTCGTAAAACAGAAATCTCCAAAAACAAAAATACAATAGGAAGGTCAGGTCAGGTCAGGTGCCTTTCTCAAATACAACTGGAAAAACAGAGAACTTGTGATTTCCCATGCTAAAAGCCAAATTTCAAAGGATGCATTTTTCGTGATTTTGTCCATTAAAAGTGTCATTTGCGTGATCTTGTTAATTAAATTTATTTTAAAAAAATCAATAAAGTGACAATTAAGAGCATATTCTATGCAAAATACTCAAGTCCTTGATTTCAGAATTCAAATCCAATCCAAACAATTTTATTGTCTACCTAATATCAAAGTCGTTCAGATTTCTAATTCGGAAATCCAATTCAAACCCATGCTCCAATCAGAATCTAAACACACTTTTTGAACAAATTTCTTGTTGATCCAAATCCAACCACTTGTTTAAAGCAACGATCATGAGTATAACTCCACATATATAGATATGTATATACACACACACACACATAATTCCTGAACCAATCAATTCAATTCACTTTTACAAGGACAAAAAAAATTTCAGGTACAAAAAACAACTGCCCCTTCCACACTTAGCAGCAACCAAATGTACCACGAGCATGAGGTTCCCTATGCCCCTCAGTTTATTTTGCAGAAAGCAGCCATAGAGATCGTTGCACTAGCTAGACAAAGTAACGGATCTACATAACCATCCGGTGTTCAGATTTAAATGCATGTTCAAATATGGGGCGAAAACATCGACCATGACATACGCAGAGTGTAACCAGAACGACGCGCATAGAAAAAATAATAATAATACAAACTCTTCTTTAAAAGACGATGATAAACCCGAAATATTTCGGATTGGACCAGTGCATCATGAAACCGATAGAAAGAGCCTAAACATATGAACACATGAAATGATCAAGAAGAAAGCGAAAAAACGACAACTGAATAAATGAACCATTGAGTATAGTAATGATGATTGACATATGACATTGCATGAAGCTACATATTATGTGGTCGTCTCTAAACCCACGAAACGAGCATGTGTGTACAGAATGACTACAAAAACAAAACCAAAAAAATGCCCAGAGAGCAAACTCTATGACAATTGACATGAAACAATGCAAAATATTTTGACACCAAATTCTGGTGAAGGAAATAAATAGAAGAAAAAACTTCAAATTTTCAGAGAGGGAGGGGGGGTGCAGACTTTACCGCTGCTGTTGAAGGGCCCTATACTCGCGACTTCCTGCACGACCAACTTCAAAAAATAGAAACAACAATTGCTAGCCTGTAGAAACATATTTTCCATCTCATTCCTCCGACATCATTAAACTTGTTTGTTTCTCTACTACAATTTTGATCCCGTTCTGCCAAGATGGCAGACAGACGAACAGCTAGTCACCACCAACTTCCTCAACGGCTAGTCACCACCAACTTCCTCCACAGCTAGGCCAAACAATAACATGGAAATGTTTGAAAAAAAAAATGACCCCGAATGCTGATTGAAAATCTGCCCGTCAACAGCCCAAGCACCAGTTCCCAGCAAAAAGTGCAATGACCTGACTCATGGTATGCTATCACAGACCCGACTCTAGACACCCAACGCATGCAAAGAAAGTAGGCAAATTGCCAAGTAGGAGTCCCCTCAAAAAGAAATTGCTCGACTAATGGCCAACTTGGCCCACTCGGCAGATTCCTTAATCAAATGGTCATCGGATGACAAGCATTCATTTAGAAAATCTTTGCTTGAAACAGATTGCTGGATCAACGGTCCGGCATTAACGCCCAGTGTATCAGCTAAGTCGCCAAGGACCCCAATGGCGGTTTTAGTCACTGCATCATCCCTGAAATGGTTGAAAGGATCAGAAACTGATAGTTCAAGTAAACGATGAAATATCAAAGTTTAGACAAAATGGAAGTTTAGACAAAATGGACAGAATTCTACTAGAGCTCACCTGTCCTTCGTGACATACAGACCATCCAAGAACTGCAGAACATGAGGTGCATAAGGAATCAATAACTGGGTCTTTGAAGAGCCCTTAAATCCCTGAAAGATCCCGGAGTATGCCTCCAAAATTCCATTCCTCAATGTATTGGTGTATTCTATCATGTCATCGTCGTCGGTACTTAATGGACGGACAGAGAGCTCTGCAGCACCCTGAAGCATGGGCATGGTATAAACTAAGTACTTCTCAAAATTCTCACCAATTGCCAAAGCAATGTCACCACAGCACGAGAATATCGGAGGCTTCACAGATCGGTGCAACTGGTTGCTTGACAAATTCTTGAGGAGTTGAGTCATAATTCCATCACAATAAGGCAATATACTACCCTCTAGCGCCCTGCATAGATCCCCGACAACACCAACTGTGATAGCACAAACCTGGTAGTCCTCAAAATCTTGCAGACCCATTTCCAAAAATCTATAGAATTCTTGCATGTACTTTGCAAAATCAGGGCCTGCACAGTAAGCAAGAGCTCCAATAGCAAGCATAGCCTCCTCATGCGCGGTGGCACTTTTACTACCAAATACCCTAAGAAACAAGGTCATCATTTGGTCAGAATACTGTAAAAATTGAGGCTTGGTTTGTTCTGAAGACCCTAGCTTTTGTATCATGACCTGCAGGCAACCGCAGAGAAGACCTTGTAACTCATTCTGCTTCTCCCTCCCTTCAGAAGAATTATTTTGTGCATCAAACGTCTTCTGCAGCTCGTCAATAATCACAGGAACTAATTGAATCACAATTGAAGCTGCGTCATCAGTAGAACACCGGACGACTTCGTTTAATGTCTCATATGCTGCTGTTCGCAGTCGTGATTCTCCGGCATCAGCACGATGAGTCACGTTGAGAAGAACCTGAAGAATTTGGTGGATTAAGGGAGGAGACAATGGAGAGGATGATCCCACGTCCTCAAAACCCTGGGCCAAGAAATATAGAGCGCCACATGCTTTCTCAGCAACATTCGGTACATCATTCATGCTCTCAAGAAGAACAGAAATAATCTGTTGGCAATTTGCTATGGTGATTATGGGGGCGTCCAAGGTTGACCCATGTAGAAACTCGAATATTCTTCCAAGAGTCCACGCAGTAGTGTCTTTCACATGACTATTTGGATCATTCCTCAGTGCAGTGAGCAAAAAGTTCAAACCAACATTTACAAGAGGCATGAGCTTGTCCGGGGAGGGGCCTTCTAGGACGGAACCAAATGCATAAGTGGCTGCCTCCCTTTGCCTCCAATCCGGTTTCCCTATATTCTCTTCAATAAATGGCACTACAAGTGGGACTATATCATCACAAACAGTACGCGCAACCAAACCCAAGCACGTTCCTCCGGCCATAGCAATATTCCAAGCTCCTTCATCCTGATCTTGATCTTCTTCCTGCTTAAGCAAAGCCTCCAATAATAATGGAACAAGAGCAGGGAGAGCCTGCTTCACAAAATAAAAGCAAGGAATTTCCGAATCCCCACTAAAATCTCCTCCATATTCTTCTAAGATATCTATCTCCTCATCACAAATTGAACTCCAAAACTCAATGGCTTGTAAAGCAACAGGTTCTTCATCTTCCTTGATAGCCTTGGCTGTAATATTAAAAATATCTTGAATATATGGAGCCAGCTTCTCATAGTACGTTGAAGATATAGCAACCAAACACTCAAAGGCTGCCTGTCGAATCCTTAATTCAGGAGAAAGAGTATTCTCACATACAACTCTCATAATGAAGTTTCGTTCCATATCATTCGAGAAATTTGCCTGAGCAAAACCCAGAGCATTATACAGTGCTCGCGTGGCAGCAAGCCTGACATCGTTGTTACTTTCAGAAGTGTTCATGCCCTGAACTACAGCCGTAAGTATCTTATTCACCTGAGCCTGATCTATTGCTTCAGAAGAGACTTCCTCGCATATGTACCCAAGAGTTTCAAGGGTGGACTGTCTAGCGAGAGCCGGAACCAGATGAGTATTTGACAACAGAGCTTCGATCAGTTCGGGCCAATGTTTAAGAGGCAACTCAATACCAGCAACCTTCGCAATGACTTGTGAAGCAGTTGAACGAGCCTCATGCACAGGAGACCCAAGCGTCCTTAACAAACAAGCTTTAATCTGGGCCTTCGAATTCTGGTCCAACGCCAACCATCTGTCTACAAGCTCAATCTTCCTACCGTGCTCCTTGGCATCCAAAGCATTCTTGAGGATCAAACCAGCTAATGTACGACTCTCAGCGGGCTTCTCATCGTTAGCCAATTCCCCGGCAAGAGAGAGCAGGAAAATCGGAAGGTTTTGCTCCTGGAATTGTTTAAGACTTTCTTCAGCGTGCTTGCGCACTGCACTATCTACTGCTTGTGCATTCAAGAGAATCTGGGTGACCTCCATTGCCATTCGAATCTGAGATAAAAACATTAAACCAATTGATGGGGTTTTAGATTTCATCTTCAAATCTCATAATTTTATCTTAACGAGCCCAAAAAATACAATAATGCAAATATATACAAACCCACCAAATAAAAATAATCGTTATACAAAAATAAATTTAATAAGATCATTCATATTGCTTATGACATGTAATAAGAACACCTCTATAGATTAACTCATTATGGAAATAGAAAAAGAAAGTACATAATCCGTTCCCTTAATTAACAAAAAATTTTAAATTAAGAACAACGCCATAGATTTAGATCTTCCTATCTAATATCCAAACAACTCAAAACCGGATCTTTAATAAATTTTTTTCACTTTTTCACAATTTCCCAACCATTTCACAAAGGCCAAATCAATTCCCAAACGGACCAAACAATTAAAAACAGTGAAAAAACCGATCCAATTCACAAAAACAGACACGAAAAAGTTCGAAACGATTTCAGAAATCAATGGATCAAAAATACTCAGATCAGAAGTGGAAACTGGAATCGAAACGAACAAACTGCCAAATAGTAAGCGAAAAGAGGGGAAAACACTTACTTGGATTGAGTTGATAAGTGGAATCGGCGAGATGAAACAAGTGAACAACCCGAATCGGAGAGAAAACCAGAAGAGATGAAGAAGCGGCGACTCGGAAACCCTAGCAGAGAGTGCGGGGGGGAACAAAGGAGAGACGACGATATTGTAAAGCGGGATTTTTTTTTTTTTTTTTTTTTTCGTTTTTCCCTTCGATTGCCTTTTTTTTTTTTTTTTTTTAAATTATTCCTCAAGCCTTGGCTATTTGAGGTAAAAACCCAAAAATACCCTTTAAAACTGGAGGCGCACGCGCTCTCGCTCTGCGTTTGTGTTCTCATGCCCCGACCCGACCCGAACCGACTCGACGCGAACGGACCGATGTTGTGGGTTCAGATCCGAACTTGAAACCATAGTGATGTTTAACACTGTTTTTAAGTTGAAGTTGGTTAACTCTTTAAAAATAAATTAAGAAATTTATTAACTTTTCAGGAAAAAAAAAACTGAATTAAAATTTTTAAATTGAAATTTGAATTCCAAATAAAGTATAATATTATTTTTAAATGAAAATCAGGAGTTTTTTTTTTTTTTTTACTTGAAGCTATTATTATAAACACAAATGGCCCGTTTGGTGGAGTAATTTGAGTTAGAATTTTTAAGTTTCAATCGTAAATTTTTTTAAATTTTCAGAAAAGATAAAAAATTTTTAGAAAAAAGATAAAAAAAAATTTGAGTTAAATGATTTGAACCATTCAATCAAACAGGTCAAAAATATTATACACAATAACAGATTTTTTAAAAAGAGAAGATTCCTCCAACAACTCATGTATATTCCTCTAACAAAGAATCGAGGGATAGCCATATCAAACTTCCACAGACATATTTCTTGTTCGTTTGAATTCAAATGTAGAAATTAAAATATGCATTTAATTATTTTTTTAATTTTATTTTAATAGTTTTTATTGCGTAGCATTTGAATAGGGTAAATGTATAAAAATAAGTGTGGTATGGATTTTTTTCAAATAATTTCACTCCGATTGTAGCTCAATCAAAAGCTTATTTTATTTGAGCACAATAATAACTATTTTGATAACTCATTCAAAACAATTAATTCTTACTTGTAGTTTTTTTATATATTATACTATTGTTTCAGTGCATAAATTATGATTATAGACTAAATTACATCAACGCTTATTGTACTTTTCACATATTTATAATTTACACAATTTTAACAATTTACATCATGAACTTATAATTATATAACAATCTCTTGATAACAATGTGAATTTAAAAAAAAATATATATATATATATAAATTGACAACTTGCTCATGGATTGTTAATTACAACCATTAAAGGTTTTTTCTTAATCAATATTAACCAAAATTTGCATTTATAGCAAAGGTAATTCATAATTTTTTATTTCGATAAAACTTAATTAAAGATCTTACAACCTTAAAAAAATTCATTTATATTGCATTTAAATTTAATATGTGAAATATAAAATGTGTTTGGATGTCCTCATTCATTTAATTCAAATGTAATATGTGTTTAGGTTATTTATATTTAAATAGTCATTTTAATATGTATTGATGAGAGAGATAGTACGTAATTTGATTATTGAAAATAGGGAGAGAAAGTGAGCGGATAAATAGTAAAATTAGTAAATACACTGTTTAAATATATTTATGCATTTTAATAGAAGATATGGGGTGATCAAACAAATATGATAAAGTAGTGCCATGACACCAATTCTAACTTTAAACTTTAAATATCAACTTATACGACAATAAATTACCATTAATTTTAAAAGCTTATCAGTAACAAAATAATACTTAATGAAAATTGGTACTAAAAGTTTAAGACATTATTCTATTTCAATTGTATTATCATATTTAGTTTATTTGATAAACACCTTAATGTAGTATTTTTCCTAGATGTGATACTCTTTTTCACAATAACATGTTCACATGGTACTTTTCTAGGATTCATTCTTGCTAATCAAATTGAAGAATTTTTAATTATCATGTAAATATCTACTTAAAATAAATATTTTCTCTTCTATTTATATCTTTCTTTTTGCTAAAGTTTATATCATATTTTTATCTTTTTTTTTTTTTTTTGTGGTTGAAAATGTTTATATCAGCGGAAATGATTGCCTATTTTTTCTTTTGATATTTAATTGTTTATTATTCTTATTTTGTTTTTGGCGGTGTTGGGAAATTACTGGTTGAACGACACCGCTTTCATTATAATAATAAATAAATTAATTAAAAATAAATAAATTGTCAGTAAAAAGAGAACTGAGTAGCAGCCACGTCGACATGATTGGTAAACCAACGGCTAGGATCTCCCCAACAAGAGCTCTGATTTCATTGGCTGGATGAACTAGTCCTCAAAACCTGATTGGTCCACGTCACCACCTATGACATGTTCGGTCTGGTCTTTTGACGTGCAATTCCACACTAGCGGAGAATAGACGTAAAATCTCTTCCTTATAAAATCCCCTGAGAGCCACGCGCGTTTCCATTCAGAACAAACAACAACGAGAGAAACCATAGTCACCTCTTTTGAAAGATTTGAATCGCGGAGAGAAAAAAGAGAGAGAAACTCGTGGAACGAAGAAGAAGGAGAAGAAGAGCTTTTTGTTGTTTGTTGGTCGCCATGGCAGGCTCTTGGAGAGCTCGCGGGTCTCTGATCGTCCTCGCAATCGTTACCTTTGGTGAGTGTTGTTGTTGTTTTTTTTTAGTCTCAGATCTGATTCTTCTTTTTCGTAATTGCTTCGTTTTGGGAATGCGATAGATCTGTGTTTGTTTTTTGCGTTTTTGCGTCTGCTTAAGAGAGCTTCAGAGCTCGGAAATTGATGAAAAATGGTGGATCTTAGATGATATGTGCTTCGTTTTGCCTTTTATGCTTTATTTGATGATGAATTTGTTAGCACGTAAGTGCCTGAAATCTGAATTTGGGAATTTGAGTGAAATTTAAATGTTTTGTTTTTGTTTTCTTGGTTGATCGAGTTTGTTGCGCTCTAGATCTGAAAAATCGCTTGAGTTTTTATGGAATATGTGTTTATTTTTAGACTTTTTTAAACTGGTTTGCTTACCTAAATGTCCGTGGAATTAACTTTCTAATACGGATTAATAAATTCTTTTTAGTAACATTACACAGATCAAGAGGAAAAAAATGAAATTAGGATGATTAAGCCAGTGATAGGCAATAGTACAGGGTCATTGAAAGCAAGCTCTTGGCTTTTTGAAGTGCAGGGTCATTGCAAGTTTAAGTTTTTTTTTTTTTTCTTTCTCTAATTAATTTTGTTATAGAATAAAAGTTTTCCAAGTAGCTTAAGCTGAGGAGATGTGTTCAAACGACATGGTTATTTGATAACGACGGGACTCTTATACATAAGAATGTGCTCAAAATGACATTTCAGATTTGTGGTGATGCATGTTTTCGAGTTATATGCCTCCATTTTTCTAAGGATTCATAATTTGTTGATTCTAACTTTTTAAATTTGCATGACAGGTTGCCTTTTTGCAATTTCAATTGCGAAAGAGGAAGCTGCCAAGTTGGGAACCGTCATTGGTATTGATCTTGGAACTACTTATTCTTGTGTTGGTGTCTACAAAAACGGTCACGTTGAAATCATAGCCAACGACCAAGGAAACCGCATTACACCATCATGGGTCGCTTTCACCGACAGCGAGAGGCTGATTGGTGAGGCAGCAAAGAACCAGGCGGCTGTCAATCCCGACAGGACCATCTTCGATGTTAAGAGACTTATTGGGAGAAAGTAATTCATCTTCTTTTTTAATTTATTTATTTTTATGACCTTTGAATTAGTAAGGAATAGTGCTGAAATTTTGGCTTTAATTTTTCCAGGTTTGACGACAAAGAAGTCCAAAAGGACATCAAACTTTTCCCTTACAAGATTGTGAATAAGGACGGGAAGCCGTATATTCAGGTGAATATTAAGGATGGTGAGACCAAGGTTTTCAGCCCTGAGGAGATCAGTGCTATGGTTCTCACTAAGATGAAGGAAACCGCCGAGGCTTTCCTTGGAAAGAAAATCAAGGATGCTGTTGTTACAGTTCCTGGTGAGTAAAACAAGAATCTAACTAGTGAATTCCAATTTAATACAGGCATTGATCACTCAAGGCTAAAGTAATTTTCTTGTCCTCTGTACAGCTTACTTTAACGATGCTCAGAGACAGGCAACCAAGGATGCCGGTATTATTGCTGGCCTAAATGTTGCTAGGATTATTAACGAGCCCACTGCTGCTGCCATCGCTTACGGTTTGGACAAGAAGGGTGGAGAGAAGAACATTCTTGTCTTTGATCTTGGTGGTGGTACCTTTGATGTCAGTATCTTGACTATTGACAACGGTGTGTTCGAGGTTCTTGCCACAAATGGAGACACTCATTTGGGAGGTGAGAATGCTATTTCGAATACTCATATTCATGTTAGTGCCTGAAAGACTTTGCATTGTCTTTGCTTATAAAAATTTTGTTTTTTTGCTAAGAAAATTCTTTGGACTTGGTAGTTTGGAAAGAAGCAAAATTATAGGACTTCCAATTTAAGGGATAAAGGCTGACTAAATTCTAGTTGTATCAACATACAAGGAATTTTCATTGTCTTGGTTAATTATATTGAATGAATGTGCCTTCTTTTTCCCTGTCTGCAGGTGAGGATTTTGACCAGAGGATTATGGAATACTTCATCAAGTTGATCAAGAAAAAGCATGGAAAGGACATCAGCAAGGACAACAGAGCTCTTGGGAAGTTGAGGAGGGAAGCTGAGAGAGCCAAGAGAGCTCTGAGTAGCCAGCACCAGATCCGTGTGGAGATTGAATCACTTTTCGATGGTATCGACCTTTCTGAACCACTCACCCGCGCCAGATTCGAAGAGTTGAACAACGACTTGTTCAGAAAGACCATGGGACCTGTAAAGAAGGCCTTGGAAGATGCTGGATTGGACAAGAGCCAGATCCATGAGATTGTTCTTGTTGGTGGAAGTACTAGGATTCCAAAGGTCCAACAGCTTCTTAAGGACTACTTTGATGGGAAGGAGCCAAACAAGGGTGTGAACCCCGACGAGGCTGTTGCCTATGGTGCTGCGGTTCAAGGAAGCATTTTGAGCGGAGAGGGTGGCGAAGAAACCAAAGGTAACATCCTTATTTTCAATTGTACTATAGGCAATCACGACGAACGTCGAATATCAAAGGTTGCAAATATTGACTACTGTGTGGATATTCACTTACGCAGATATCCTTCTTCTGGACGTTGCTCCTTTGACCCTTGGTATTGAAACCGTTGGTGGGGTGATGACCAAGTTGATCCCAAGAAACACTGTGATCCCAACCAAGAAATCTCAGGTTTTCACCACTTACCAGGATCAGCAGACTACAGTGTCCATTCAGGTAACGAGTTTTCGGACATTTCTAGTCGACTCTCCTCGTAATCGCATACTAGACGTGCTTCACAGTGTGGTGTCTGGATTTAAGTATATCTCTTTCCATATTTCAGGTCTTTGAAGGTGAAAGGAGTCTCACAAAGGACTGCAGGATGCTTGGTAAATTCGATCTCACCGGCATTCCTCCGGCTCCAAGGTTGGTTTTTTGCCATCATTTGACATCTTATCAAAGATATGCCTCTTCTGTTTTCGTGATTTTAACAGTTTTCCGATCCTTAACCCAACAGGGGAACACCTCAAATCGAAGTCACCTTTGAGGTTGACGCCAACGGTATCTTGAACGTCAAGGCAGAGGACAAGGGCACTGGTAAATCAGAGAAGATCACCATCACAAACGACAAGGGCCGTCTGAGCCAGGAAGAGATCGAGCGCATGGTCCGCGAGGCTGAAGAATTTGCCGAGGAGGACAAGAAGGTGAAGGAGAAGATCGACGCACGCAACGGCCTCGAGACTTACATCTACAACATGAAGAACCAGATCGGCGACAAGGACAAGCTGGCTGACAAGCTCGAGTCGGACGAGAAGGAGAAGATTGAGACCGCTGTGAAGGAAGCGCTCGAATGGCTCGATGACAACCAGAGCGCTGAGAAAGAGGACTATGACGAGAAGCTCAAGGAGGTCGAAGCCGTCTGTAACCCGATCATCACAGCAGTTTACCAGAGGTCTGGTGGAGCTCCCGGTGGTGGCGAATCATCCGAAGATGATGATTCACATGATGAGCTCTAGATAAATTGAAAATTTTTTTTGAAGTTTCCATTTGATGAGTAACTGCTGAGAAAAACAGGGGAAAAAGGAAGTTGAGGATATTAGACTTAGACCAGACTACTAGGGCAAGGAAAGGAGACATTGCTGTAATGTAATTTCTCTGCATGTGGGGATTGGGGAGTGTTAGATTTGTACCCTTTTCCCGTTCGTTTTGATTTACGGATTTTTGAGGTGAAAAATACGGGTCTCGGGAGATCTTGTTTCTAATACTTATAATTGGTTTGTTTTGTTAGAGAACTTATTTTCTTTTAAGCTATTATTTTCTTCCTCTCAGCCTCAAAGCCCGTCTATATTTTCTTTTATTATTATTATTATTATTATTATTATTTTGGGTGAACACAGCCATAGAGCGCAAACTGCTCATACCTTTCGTACTTAGGCATTCGCCCGTCACCCGTAATCCGAAAAGACTAACATTAATAATGTTTGCAATCAATTTTCGGATCGAAAAAATACCATATATAAGATTTGTCTACACATTGTTGGTGTTAGTTGCGTCTTGAAATCCTAATTGTCATGGTTCGGCTTTATCACAAGGAGAAATTGTGAGGGATAACCATTATAGGAAAATCATTTTGTGCCGTTTACTTTTACCATTCTAGGCAAATCATGTTGTTGCGTCTTCAAATCCTAGTTGTCATGGTTCTCCTTCATCACAGGGAGAAATCACGAGGGATAACCATTGTACGAAAATCATTTTGTACCATTTACTTTTAACAATTTTCCAACCAAGAAAATCATCGTAGGGGTTGTTGTGTCTTAAAATTCAATGCATTATTTTCGATACAGTAGGGTACACTGAACACCAACCCAATCGTGACTTAAGTAAAAGCAAGGCAATCCACCAGGACTAGCCTAGTGGTGAGGGTGGGGTGGATTAAGAGCTTAGGATGTCTTAGTCTCAAGTTTAAATCTAGGCAAACGCTTGTAATTAGTATTTGTGGTATCAAAGGCACATCGAAATATACCAATAATTAAAATTTAAAAAAAAAAAAAAAAAAAAAGCACAAGCAAGGCAATTAACTCGATCAAGAAGGTACGGAACTTTGTTATTTTTACC
>JAFMPE010176040.1:0-18387 GCA_024759925.1 Ficus religiosa
TCAATGCAAGATAAAATTATGATTTGTCCTTGGTTGATTTGCCAAGATTATGGACCTATTGTAAAGGCACTAATAACATGCTGTTCAATATATATATATATATATATATATATTACCACCAAGAGTGAGAAGTTCAAAATCATGGATGCTTTCTGTATTATGAACACAGGGAAAAAACAAAAAAAAAAAAAAAAAGTTTTTCATTTTTGTACTAAAGTGAGTAATTTATTTACCAGACAATTTATTTTCTCTTGATTTTGACGAGGCCAGAAATATAGGCTCAAAAACTACTACCATTTGAAATGTATGAAACTAAACTTCTGGGCCTTACAAGGGAGCATCTTTTGCCCGGTACATACACAGCACAAAATTGATGTTTACGACAACAATGAAAAGGAAAAATACCCAAAACACCTTTGCATCCATTTACCATTTGAGAACATTTGGATATTCGAACAAATGGAAATAAAAATTTAAATTTCATTTAGGTTTTTATTCTTAAATGGCAAAAAGTCCTCCCCAAAATTTTCCTTCATTCTGATATATACTCTACAGTGATTTTGAAAAAAATAAAAAACAAAAATCATTTTATATGTCATTTTTCTATCTTTCTTATCTCTTTCCAGATAGTTACTTCCAAATACATATTTAAATATATATGTTCAAATGTTATGTTCAGAATGTTACAATCCAAACGCTAGTTCAATAACAGTTCAAATGTTTCTATTCATAATGTTCCATTCATATGTTTCCATTTGATGTTTCCCCAAGACGGTCCATTTATATTTAGTCCAAATGCCACTTTTACCCCTCTTATTATCCAGATACCTAAAACACCCTCTGTGCTTGTAGAAATGAGTTACTAGCATGTCCTGAATAAGAAACAAATATGAACTGATGATAAACATCGATCATGAGAGAAGGTATTAAGTTGCCACTTCAAAAGAGGCCAAAGTAAAATCCATTGTAAAAACACTTTATAAACCTCTTTTGTAGTACTTAAAAAGAACTGAGAGTAACATAACCATGTTGACGTTACCATAATGAAATATGATTATATGATGAGAAAGATAATAGGTTTGGAAAGAAAAGAAAATGAAGGAGTCGATTTCTTTATACTATAAGGTGTATATGTGAATACCACGTTCTCAGTAATCTTGACAAGTGTTCCCAATTTTGTGGGGAACATGAGTTTAAATGAGTGAATAACATATTTTGAAGACTACTTAGGGAAATGATGAAAAAAATATTCTAGAAATGATGAGAGTGTTTTTATCCGAAGTACTTTATTTATGATTGTCATTTTAAATTTGACTATATGAAAAATATAATAAATGTACTTATTTATGATTGGTGTGTTGCATAAGAATTGATCTACTAAACTCTTTGAAATATAGAAAACTGATTAAAAATACTTTGTTTATTAGACTCTAAGGTTAGTTTCATTGTGGAAAATTAAGTTCGTTAAAATGAGTGAGAACTATTAGTGATCTAAATAATAAAGCGAATAATAATGGGCCACAGTAATAAAGGATAAGCATAAATAACTTCAACAATTTATCTAGTAAATAACCAACGGTAAAGTGTAAGAATATTATTGCACTAAGTAAGTAATAAACAAATGAGCATGAATAAATAAATAAATATTGAGAACTGGAAAATGGACCAGTTTAAACAGAAAACTTGAAATAAATAAACGAAAAGGATAGACATCAAGAATAATTAAAGATAAAAGAAATAAGAGAAAATTAATTACCTAAATAACCATATTTTTTTTTTCATTTATTGACCAACAGAACAAACTCTCTCATATTGACCAATATAATACAAACTTTAGTTTATTTTAGTTTGAGATTGTATCATGTTGAATTAATATTACTTTTCTGTGTCTTATGATTTTTAAATTTGTATCATTCATATACTTTTTCCTAGAAATAATGGTGGTAGAATAATATACTTAAATCAAAAAACATTAAAGGGAGATTAGAAGTATACTTGCTACCTGTGTTTAAAATAGAAAAGATATAGGAATGGCAACAAGAAATGAGCTTGGGAAAAGTACAATTCCCACAGTTGCTTTTTTAGAGAGTAAAGCCAAGGGAGGGCATTAGTTGCTTGTTGGTGCATTGCAGCAAGCAAGGGCCTTTTGGTCTTTTTCCACGTTCCCTTGGGCTTACCGGCTTGTAGTTTATAATCTCTTTCGCCTCCTTCAACATCCCAACTCTTCCAAGCAAATCATCCATGCATCCATAATGTTCGGTTCTGAGTTCTCAGCTCAACTCCATGAACTTTTGTCATTCAAAAGAAGTAATGACTACCTCCTTCAACCAACCCGATTGAGTGCAAGCACTAGGGAGACTAACAAAGTGATGTGATGTAGGAGTGATGCAATTATTCATCCTCAAAGTTGCAGCTATGAGAGAAGTGCAATCAACTTCTTTAAATACCATTCATTATCAAACTCGAAAATCCACCCCAAGCACTATCTGTTTGGGCCTTTACAAATCCTTAGGTGCACCTAACGAGCGGACTCAGACACTTATTCGAGACCCAAGCCACATAAGTCGCCTCCTAATTTTAAGTATGCTCTAGCATCATGACTTTTTTAGGAGCCACCAACTCCCTCTGCATCTTCTTATAGAGCTTGATGACTGCGTTGTCTTTGGCGTGCATTGCTAGCCCAGCAATCATGCAATTCCACAGAGAAATCTCTTAGTGCAGTAGTTTCTTGAAAACTCTATAGGCCTTCTCCAAGCAACTACATTTGCAATAAAGATAAACAATTAATTGTCGATGTGTGTTTGGAGTTTAATTCTATTCCACTTTCCTCTATACATCTGTGTAACCAATTCCCTGGATTAGAGCACCTAATTCAGTACAAGTTGTGAGCATATTTGTCACCAAGAACTGTCCAACCCTAACTTTTCGTCCCGCAATGTTTCAAACAAATCATATGCCTTGTGAAAGTAGTAGCTCTGCACAAAAGACGCGAACATGGCTTTCGAAGAAATTGAGCTCCTCTCAGGATTCAGCTCAAAAGAGGTGAAACACCTCATTGAAAATCCCACACCGTGAGTATTTGGCTATCAAAATTGTACCGGACACTTTGTCCGGCATAGTCATTTCATCAAACACTTTCCTCGTATCATACAAAGCTCAAAAGCCGACGTACATATTGATCAAGCTGTTTGACAAAAGTATTTTTCTCCAAAGTCGAACTTGAGAATGTGGCATTAGCGAGGCAGCATGCACCAACAACGGAAAGGAAAGTGAAGCAGTTCGGAACTTTAGTGCTTTGGAGCGGCGCAACATGCCGATGTAAAAGAGGTGGCAGCTTGTGGGCAACTAAGAATTCAACATGTCTCTCGTGATGGTGTTGTAAATGAAGGTATCTGATTAGGGCATTTCGTCGTTACTTGAGTGCATTATAACTCAAATGGCCATATTGAGAGAGTGCACTGAACTTGATGAGGCGACCCATGGCATTGTTATTAGAGCTGAGGTGGATGGTTTGGGAGTGGAGCTGCTCGACGTGGGCCATCAAGTGACACTGCTCCATTTCATGGCTACTTAGGGAATAACATATTTTGAAGACTGCATAGGGAAATGATGGAAATAATATTCTAGAAACGATGAGAGTGTTTTTATCCTAAGTGCATTATTTATGAATGTCATTTTAAATTTGACTGTATGAAAAATATAATAAATGTACTTATTTATGATTGGTGTGTTGCATAAGAATTGATCTATTAAGCTCTCTGAAATAAAGAAAATTGAATAAAACACTTTGTTTATTAGACTCTAAGATTAGTTTCATTGTGATAAATTAAGCGTGTTAAAATAAGTGACAATTTGTGATCTAAATAATAAAGCAAATAATAATGGGCCACAGTTATAAAGGCTGAGCATAAATAACTTCAACAATTTATCTAGTAACTAACCAACGGCAAAAAATTATAAAATTATTGCACTAAGTAAGTAATAAGCAAATGAGCATGAATAAATAACTAAATATTGAAAACTGGAAAATGAACTAGTTTAAATAGAAAACTTGAAATAAATAAACGAAGAGCATAGACATCAAGAATAATTAAAGATAAAAGAAATAAGAGAAAATTACTTAAATAATCATATTTTTTTCATTTATTAACCAATACAACATAAACTCCCTCATCTTGATCAATATAACATAAACTTTAGTTTATTTTAGTTCAATTTTATGTCATATTGGATTAATGTTACTTTTCTGTGTCATATGATTTTTAAATTTGTATCATTCAGGTACTTTCTCCTAGAAATAATGGTGATAGAATAAAATACTTAAATTAGATAACATTAAAGGGACATTAGAAGTTTACTTGCTACCTGTGTTTAAAATAGAAAAGATATAGAAATGGTAAAGAAATGAGCTTGGGAAAAGTACAATTCCCACGGTTGGTTTTGTAGAGAGTAAAGCCAAGGGAAGGCATTAGTTGCTTGTTGATGCATTGCAGCAAGCAAGGGCCTTTTGGTCTTTTTCCACGTTCCCTTGGGCTTATTGACATGTTGTATATAATCTCTTTTGCCTCCTCCAATATCCCAACTTGTCCAAGCAAATCATCCATGCATCCACAATGCTTGGTTCTGAGTTCTCAGGTCAACTCCATGAACTTCTGTCATTTGAAAGAAGTCATGACGCCCTTCTTCGACCAATCCTGAGTGAGTGCAAGCACTAGGGAGACTAACAAAGTGATGTGATGGAAGAGTGACACAATCATTCCTTTAAAAAGTTACAACTGTGAGAGAGGCATAATCAACTCCTTTAAACATCAGCCATTATCAGACTCGGGAATCCATTACAATTATTATCCGTTTGGAACCTTACTTCAAGGAGTTCCTTACGAATTCATACGTGCACCTAACGGACAGGTTTAGGCACTTCTTTGAGATCCAAGCCACTTAAGCCGTCACTCAAGTTCAGGTATGCTCCTGCATTGTGATGTTTTCAGGAGCCACCAACTCCCTCTGCATCTTCTTAAAGAGCTTGATGACTGCATTGTCTTTGGCGTGCATTGCAATTCCACGGCGAAATCTCTTAGTGTGGTAGTTGCTTGAAAACTCTATAGGCCTTCTCCAAGCAACTGCATTTGCAATAAAGGTAAACAATTAATCGTCGATGTGTGTTTGGAGTTTAATTCTATTCCACTTTCCTCTATACATCTATGTAACCAAGAACTGTCCAAACCTAATTTTTCGTCCCACAACATTTGAAACAAAGCAAATGCCTTGTGAAAGTAGTAGCTTATGGGCAACTAGGAATTCAACATGTCTCTCGTGATGGTGTTGTAAATGAAGGTATCTGATTGGCAAATGCCTTGTGAAAGCAGTAGCTTGTGGGCAACTAGGAATTCAATATGTCTCTCGTGATGGTGTTATAAATGAAGGTATCTGATTGGGGCATTTCGTCGAACAATTTGAGTGCATTATAGCTCAAATGGCCATTTTGAGAGAGTGCACTGAACTTGATGAGGCAACCCATGGCATCGTTATTAGAGCTGAGGCAGATGGCTCGGGAGTGGAGCTGCTCGACGTGGGCCATCAAGTAACACCGCTCCATTTCATGGCGGCGTATTAGTGACTTGTGAGCCTCCAACCACCGGGACTTGGAGAGACAACGACATTTTGTTGTCTATTGTTTTAACTTTATTATAAACTTTTATATATTTATTTTTTAAAGGACTTTATCAACAACTAGAAACCCATAAACATACTAATTTATACTAATTGAAATCACGAGCTTTATATATACAAATAGCATACATATTACAATTGTTAAAGATTTATTTTATGAACATAAATATTAAAATTTCCAATGTAATAATTTTTGACACATATGTTAGGCTATCACAAAAATATATGAACATAAATACACAATTTGATTAAAAAAATAAATTCATTAAAAAGATTTTTATGAAAATAAAAAATAAGAGCTTAAAAAAGACAAGAGCTTAAAATTATTTAAGGTCATTATCGCCTTAAAGTGCTTCTTCTTGTGAGACAGGCTCCATAATAAAACTATCACCTTCAAATTCATCTTCTCTATCACTACCCATGAATTTTTCAACAATTTACTTGTCACTTAAAGTCTAGGAAGTTGTTTCATTTTCCACAGGGTAGTTATGAAGAGGTATTCAACATCCATCCATCACTGCAACACAACTCTTTGATTACTTTTTCTTGTTTTTGCATGCCTTAACCTTTCAAGCTTGGTCCATCCAAATTATCAGTAGCTATGTTATCCATGGACCTAATTATGCAATGCCAAAAACAAGTTACAATTGTTTTTGCCTATACGTCTATTTTTCAAGCCAAAATGGAATATGCATTGTATTAACATTTTTTTTCTAGATTTTGTCACTCTTCTTTACAACCACCATAAGATTATGATAAAATCGATGAAGAAGATGCGTCTTGAAAACACGTATGATCCCTCCTTAGTCATCACAAGATCTTAGATGTTGTTTTGGGTGGCAAAAAAAACTAATTCGACATTGTTCAATCCTTCAATAGTTTTTGAATGAGCAGGACTATTATCGAGAGAACTTTTCTACTGCCCATTTTTAGAAATGGACACCCATCGTTGCAGTTGTTTCTTAGTGCAGGTTGGATCTTTGTTGTATGCACACAATACTTTATGCATTTCATTTATCATTGTTGCTTTAATATTTAAAACTCTAAAAGATTAAGAAAATTCGGAAATTTAAAAACCAAATTACACATAAATTAAAAAATCACAAAAAATAAAAAATAAAAAATAAAAAATAGAGGATAAGAAAAGGATTGAGAAAGGGATAGGATAAAAATTTTTTTGTAGGATTGATGCCTAAAAAGCATATGATGTTCAAAAATTTATTGTTATTTAGGTAAATTAGTTTTATGTTTTATTATACTCTAATACACATAAATGTTTGAAACTTAATAAATATTATAAAATTTTGTAATTATCATATATAAGTTAAGAGGGTAATATTTAAGACTAATACTCTAAAATCGTCCCTAACAAATATCTAAAATTTAGATCTTTAATTAATTATTACTGGCACAGTTCATCTTATTATGAATGGGACAATTTTATCTGGATTGTTGTTAAAGTGTCGTCAGAATAAAGGTGCTTTATATAATATGATTATATAAGATGGGAACACTCTGAATTTGAATATATCTCTATTAGTATATAGAGTATTCAGGTCCTGTTTGGGAACAATTTTCCAAACGGTGGAATATTATCTAGTTTACAGATGGGCATTTGGGGAACCTTTTGGTTTCCGAAAGTCTTTTTCAGAAATTTACTATAATTCACAATTTTGTTTATATATAAAAATAAACAAAATACGCATATCAAAACAACGAATTTTCCAATTATTCTTCCACTAAACACACAAAACTCCAAAAAAACTTTTTTTTCCAAATAAATTTTAGCCCAAACTCACATAAAAACTCCTCAACTCCAAAAGTCCCAACGACAAAAGTCCGTCTCCATAAGTCCACCAAACGGGCCCTCAAATTTAATTGACGATGATCATATAAAGAACAATCTTAATTCTGCATTGTTAATAGACTCTTATCTATGGTGTTATGTCTTTTAACTTATTCGATATAGATTCACAAGATGTCTGATCTCATTCCTGTTATCCATAACAAAGCAAATAGTAGAGAATGTTAAAGTAATGGGATCATGAAGTCCATTCTTTCATTATGAAGTAGATGGATAACTTCGTTAATTGTTGATTCTTATATTGAATAATAAGAGCGTTCAATTTATAATAAGATCATAAATATATTATTCATTACCAAATCAATGATACTTAAGAAGAAAAATGCAATTAAAGAGGTTAACTGATAAATATAGCTCTAATTGTGAATTGTTTATGGATAATTGATTTATATGTTGTGATTATATCAATAGACACTCAAACTCCTTGAACAACTTACATTTATAATTTCAAGATTAGTGCAATTCCAAATTTTTGGTGAAATAACTTTGGAATAAATAAAATTGATATATTAAATAAATTATAGCTTGAAATTATAAATCCACTGTTCAACATATCATTTCCACAATATTACTTGAACCCAATGTATTTAATTGGATTGATTAATTTGAAATTAATGAATTCTAAATTAGTGCAAACTCACTTTATATGATAAGTTAAATTAGAATCATTAATATAGTTTAAAAATAAGGTGGTTATTTAAACAATTCCAATAGGATGATCCAGCGTGGACAACCACACCAAAGGTGACGCCTACAGCACTAAGTTTGGGTGTTTAGTATTGATTTCTCCCAAAGTTTTCACCTTTTGACAATTTACCCCTCCTCAAAACTTATAATTTTGACAATTTGTCAATTGAACTTGTTCACAAATTAGTATAATATTGTACTCCCTATGAATTAATTTTATGTATTCTAAATTAGTTATGAAAATCCCCCGTATGCCTCATTTAAGTTTCAATTTCAAATCTTTTATTTGGTGAAAAATTAACTAAAATGGCTCCATTACAATGGTTTAACAAGTGCAGTGGTCAAATTGCCAAAATTAAAAATTTGGGGACACGTTATCAAAAGATAACAAGTTACGAGGCATGAGTGCTAAATTGTAACACTCAAATGTTCTAGATGATCATAAAGTATAGTATAAATTGGTATTACTAACATTTTTTTTAAGTATATTGCAGGTGATGGCGTCAAAGGCTTTAATGTGCTCAAAAATTCATGTTTTATGTGAAAGATAAGTAAAGTAATAAGAATTAAGAAGTTTTAATAGTAGTTTTATGTTGATTTTAGGATGCTATAGGTTGCCCATGTATAGATGATTTGTTGTAAAATATGCTAAAAACATGAATAGATGAATTTGAACGATGCTAATTAATTAAAGGCTTGATCAAGCCTCAGGCGCCGCATTGCCATCATAGGGGTGTCACGGCGCTCCGTAGGCTCTTTTGAGTCAAAAACTTAAGCACTGAGCGTTGTAGCGCTCATAAACAGGCTTGCAGCACTACATATAAAAGTACGTAGTGCCACAACACTATATTTGGATGCCGCGGTGCTATGAAGAAAAAGTATATAGCCATGGCACCTGGTGCTGCTACAGTGCCGACCCGTAAAAATAAAAATAAAAAAGGGATTTTTAAAGGGTCGACTTGGTAACTTGCACTCCATACAAAAGCTAAGTGATAATCTTCGACAATTTAATTATAAAAGCTTGTTTCTTGTCATTTTAATATTCGATTTAAAGTATCTAGTATCACGTTTTTAGAATTTTTTTATCATTTAACATTTTCTGTGAAGTTCAAATGCTGTAGTTTTTGTTAAGTACTGGAATTCACTTGTAACATTTCTATCAATATCTATGAAACCCTTTTGATGGCACTCAAAAATATGCTAATGCGGTCTTTCTTAGACTATAAATATTATTAAAAAACAAAAATATGTAGAAACAAAGTATGCGTTTAGTGCTAAAATTTAGATTGTAGAATTTGAATTTGAATTAATTGTGTTTTTATCGAGACATTTGAATTGTTGGAGTTAAAAAATGTAAAAACTTAAAATGTGTTAAAAAAATCAACATGGAGCTTGTTTCATTCGTCTCGAAATTCTATGCAATTTAAAAAAAATTATCTAATTTAGATTTGTCTATGCAAAATTATAAATTTTTAAAATTTCAATTATAAAACTGTGTGAAAAATAAAACTGAGAGAAAAATATAAAATTAAATTGTAATTATAATGTTTGAACTATAATACCTAACAAACTAAAAGTCTGCAAATTAATATATAATGCATCATGTACTTCGCGGAAAGTGCTTAAAGTATAACTACTACTTTTCCTTATAATTCCTTTGGGAAGTTTCCTTGGAGTTAGCTTGGCCTCATGTGGAAGTCTCGTTCACACAGTGCCTATAAATGTTTTTTCCCCGCGCCGCGCACCACCCACACCCCCCCCCCCCCCCCCCCCCCTCCCGATATACAGTCATACTTTCCAAGGGGAATTTCATAGAAGAAAACTGAGCCAGAAGATTTTTTTTTTTTTTTTTTAGTTTTTGTCAGTACTGGAATAATTTGCTTGTAACATTTCTGTCAATGTGAAACCCTTTTGATAGTGCTAAAAAATATGCTAATGCGGTCTCTTTCAGACTAGATATATTATTAAAAAACAAAAACATGTAGAAATAAAGCATACGTTTAGTGTTAAAATTTAGAATTTAAAATTTGGATTTAAATTAATTATGTTTTTATTGAGACATTTGAATTATTAGAGTTAAAAAGTGTAAAAACTTGATATATGTTCAGAAAAAATTCAATATGGAGCTTGCTTCATTCATCTCGAAATTCTATGTAATTTAAAAAAAAAATTATCTCATTTGAAATTTGTCTATGTAAAATTATAGATTTTTAAAATCTGAATTTAAAAATTGTGTGAAAAATAAAACTGAGAGAAAAAAAATAAAAATTAAACTATAATTGTAAAGGTTTAAACTGTATCACCTAACAAGATTTGCAAATTAATACACAATGCATCATATACTTCACCGAAAGTGCATAAAGTATAACTACTAAGTTTCCTTTTAATTCCTTCGGGAAGTTTCTTTGAAGTTAGCTTGGAGTCACGTGGATGTCTCGCTCACACAGTGCCTATAAAAGTTTGTTTGTTTGTTTGTTTGTTTTTTTAATATACAGACATTCTTTCCAAGGGGAATTTCATAGAAGAAAACTGTGCCAGAAGGCTTTTTTTTTTTTTTTTTTTTTTTTTTTTTTTTTTTTTTTTTAATAATTTAAATTTTGTTTTATTTTTTTTTTAATATCACTACGCATTTTTTATTTTCTTAACTAAATATTTTTTCTTCTCCTCATCCTCTATCTTTATTTATTTATTTATTTATTTTGCTTTGCTTGTCAAATGTCATTATTTTCTTATACCAGCTTTTTCTTTATAACTTTTTTTTTTTTTTCGTTGCTTCTCGTCTCATTTTCTCTTACTTCATGCTTGTTATTTAAAAGATAAAGTTATTTTAGAG
The DNA here is from genome assembly GCA_024759925.1 of Ficus religiosa. NCBI lineage: Eukaryota > Viridiplantae > Streptophyta > Magnoliopsida > Rosales > Moraceae > Ficus > Ficus religiosa. The sequence continues at coordinate 11,055 of JAFMPE010176040.1, forward strand.
TGAAAAAGTTAACAAAACAGTTTTAATATGTAAAAATTAAAATTGAAAAAATTAAGTAGTTATAGATATAATCAAATGTAATATCGCATTTAAATTTATTAAAAGGTATAGAGTTCCAATCCCTTACCTTAAATGTAAAAAATTTTGAAAAATATCCATAAATAAACTACTTTTTGATTTACTGTTGTTTTTTTGTTTATATATATATGTGAATATAAATATATAATATATAAGAATATTTGAATCTGCACAAATTCACGCATATTAAAGGTGTGTTTAGTTGGAAGGAGAGATGGAGAGAGGAAGAGGGATGGATGGAGAATCTCTTTCCTTGGGTCCACCATAATGTCCTTCCATTTGAAATGATGCACTCTCTTTTCCCTTTTCAATTAAAAAGACAATTTTGTTATTAACTTAAGAAAAAAAGTTTAAAATGGATAATATAATAATTGACTAAAAAACTATCATCCATCATTTTAACTATTTATTTCTCTTACAAAACAACATGATGGATTCATACAATCATATCCATCCCTCCAACTCTCTCCATCCCTTCTTCGTTGCATCCCTCTTACCAAACATAGCCCAAAGCAAGAAACCAAAAAGGAACATAATCATTTATACGCCTACCAGTATCATTATATATATATTGCGTCTTGTACACATGTATATGCACAAAGTATTATATTTGATACCTTATAGTATCTGATAATGTAAATTTCAGTTACTGTGAATATGAACTTCAGTTGTTAAGAATATAAATTCATGTAAAAGAGAATTTAGTTAAAGTGGATGTGAATTTTTTTTTTAATTTTACATCTTATTTACATAATGAGTATAGGATATACTTATAAGTATTAGTAAAAAAAAAAATTTTAAATAAGATTTATTAAAAATAAATAAAATTATTATTATAAATATTATTAATAATTATTAAAATTATTAATAATATTATTAAAATTAAAAATTTTAACAAAAAAAATAAAATCGATTTATTTATTTTATTTTAAATGAATTCATATTTCTAATTAAAATTCATGTTTATAATGAATGAAGTTTACATCGCCAGAGATTTTTTAGTATTGAATATCAAACCGATCTATGTGTATATATATATATATATATGTGGAATGATATATATATGTATGTATTGTTTTTAAACTATGTAATGTTATACATGTAATAGGGAGTAGGTTATCGTTACTTTGTCAATGACCAAGGCGTAAGAGAGTCAAAAAGCTATTCACATGGTCGGTAGACCCTACTATTTTTTTTTTTTTAAAAGAAAGAAAGGTAGGCCCCATCAAAAGTTTGCAAATTAATATACAATGCATCATAAACTTCGCCGAAAGTGCTTAAAGTATAACCACTACTTTTCCTTATAATTCCTTTGGGAAGTTTCCTTGATGTTAGCTAGGGCTCATGTGGACGTCTCGCTCACACAGTGTCTACAATTTTTTTTTTTTTTTTTCATGTACAGTCATACTTTCCAAGGGGAATTTCATAGAAGAATACTGAGCCAGAAGCCCTTTTTTTTTTTTTTTTTTTTTTTTTTTATAATTTATAATTTTGTTTTATTTTTTTTTATATCACTAGGCTCTTTTTTTTTTTTTAATTTTCTTAAATAAATATTTTTTCTTCTCCTCATCCTCTATCGTTATTTTTTTGCTCTGCTCGTCAAGTGTCATTATTTTCTTCATCCCAAATGTCTCTCCAGCTTCTTTGTAACTTTTTTTCCCCCCGTTGCTTCTCTTCTCATTTTCTCTTACGTCATGCTCTTATTTAAAAGATAAAGTTATTTTAGAGGCAAAAAAGTTAACAAAACAGTTTTAATGTAAAAATTAAAATTGAAAAAAATTTAGTTATAGATATAATCTAACGTAATATCACATACAAATATATTAAAATATATAGAGCTTGTTTGGATTAGTAGTTCAAATTACCAATTCAAACTAAAATTTTTATATTTTTCTCAAAATTTTTTTTATCTTTTCTGAAAATTTTTTTTGTCTTATCTAAAAAGTAAAGAAAAATTACTATTACAACTAAAATATTTCAACTAAAACTAACAAACCAAACAAACTCATAGAGTTCAAATCATTTACCTTAAATAAATTTTTTTTGAAAAAGATCAATAAATAAACTACTTTTTGAATTACTGTTGTTTTTTTAAATATATATATATATATATGAATATAAATATATAATCTATAAGAATATTGGAATCCGCACAAACTCACGTACATTAAGGGTGTGTTTGGCTTAAAGGAGAGATGGAGAGAGGGTGAGGGGTAGAGGGAGAATCTCTCTCCTTGGGCCCGCTATAATATCCTTCCATTTGGAACGAGGGACACTCTCCTTCCTCTTTTTAATGAAAAAGGCAATTTTGTCATTAACTTTTAAAAAATTTTTAAAATGAACAATATAATAATTAATTAAAAAACTATCATCCATTCTTTTAACTCTTCCTCTCTCTTACCAAACAACGCGAGAGATTCATACAATCATATCAATCCTTCACTCCCTCCATCCCTTTTAACTCTCTTCATCCCTTCTCCTTTGCATCCCTCCTACCAAATATAGCCTAAAGCATGAAACTAAAAAGGAGCATAATGATTTACACGCCTACCAATACCATTATATATATAGCGTCTTGTACATCGGTATATGCACTAAGTCTTATATTCGATACTATATGGTATCGGATAATGTGAATTTTAATTACTGTGAATATGAACTTTAGTCGTTAAGAAAGTGAATTCATGCACAAAAGAATATAGTTAAAGTGAATATAAATTTTCTTTATTTTATATTTTCTTCTGTATAAATTTATATATCTAACTAAAGTTCACGTTTATAATAATAAAAATTTATGTTGTTGGAGACTTTCTAGAACCAAATATCAAACCAACCCTGTATATATATATATATATATGTAATGTTAAATATATATATATAAGAATGTATGTATTGTTTTTAAACTATGTAATGTTATACATGTAACAGAGAGTAGGTAATAGATATTTTTTCAATGACCAAGGAGTACGATAGTCAAAAAACTGTTCACATGGTCGGTAGACCCTACTAATTTTTTTTAAAGAAAGAAAGGTAGACCCTACTTTTTTTTTTTTGGACTAACTTTAGACCCTACTAATTAATCCCCACAAATTCACCCAAATATTTTCGTAGGTAGTGGATAGTTTTATCAATAAAATAATAATAATGGGCGGGTCAGTGATATTTTTAAAGGATTTTAGTATTAAAATTTGGTTTTTCGTCGGTGTAATATTCTATTTAAAGTGTTTGATATCACATGTGTAAGTCTATGTTTGGTGGAGTGAAAAAGGGAGTAGAAGGAAATTAGAGTAGGGATTTTGACGAAAAAAATGAAATTTTAGTTGTTTGGTAGAGAAGAAAATAAAAGGGAAAGGAAATTAAAAATCCATATGTCTCACCACTTTTTAATCCTTTCAATTTTAGAAAGAAAAGTAGAAGAAAAACTTTTAACAAACTAAATATATATAAAATAACTATTTTGACCGCAATCTATAATCATTTCTTAACTTGTATGAGGTTATTTTTATAAAAGTATATTTAATTATACATTTTTTTCTTGTTTTCTTTCTCTTTTTTCAAACAACATGAAAGAAAACATGCATCTCTCATTTTTATCACCTAAAAATTTTACGCTCTTGTCTTTCTATTTTTCACCCTTCTTATCAAAAATAATGTAGTATCCTTACAATTAACATACGAGACTGTTTTCCTCGTGAAGGAGAAGAACCACACTGGACTTGGGTTAGTTTGGCTCCACGTCTCATTTTAAACCAAACTGTATTTTTTCATCATTATTTTTGACTTTTTCTAAAAAATTTTTTTATCTTTTCTAAAAAGTCAACAAAAATTTCTATTGAAACTTAAAAATCTTAAACTAAACTCATTCACCAAACACAAACATTCTTGTCGCTTTTGATAAAACTCAAAGAATACGCTAGTGTCAGTCCTTTCCGGATTTTTTATCATAAAAAAAAAAACATGTATTTAAAAATTAATATCCTTAGGAAACTTCGACGAAAGTCCTTTAAAGTTGACAACTTTCCCTTTCATTTCTTTCTTTGAGAATGTGGAGGTCTTTCGTTCACATGGCGTCCATTAAAGTTCTCTGTTTTCTTGTCATACTTTCCAAGGAGAATTTCGTAGAGGAAAACTGAGCAAGAAGCTTAATTCACTACTACATCATACAAGAGGTGTGTTTCTGTAAGGCTTCTTCTTCTTCCACACCCCCCCCCCCCCCCCCCCCTTTTTTTTTTTTTGTTTTTTCCTTATCCGTGCTAAGCCTAATATTGTTAATTTATATGTATTGATTTCTACAGGTCCCCTCCGAATCATCAACTAGGCATGGCTGCTACTTCTTCTGTTCCTTTTCGAAAAAAGCTTTACGATGTATTCATCAGTTTCAGAGGTGAGAATACTCGTAATACTTTCACTTGTCATCTATACGATGCTTTTCGTCGAAAAAAAATCCAAGCTTACATGGACGAGGACGGCCTAAAAAAGGGAGATGAAATCTCACCTGCACTTATGAAAGCGATCCAAGAATCAAAGATTTCCGTAGTCATTTTATCGGAAAATTATGCTACTTCCTCTTGGTGTTTGGAAGAACTCGATCACATTCTTCACTGTAAGGAGACAGATAAACAGATTGTGATACCAGTTTTTTACAACCTCGAACCATCAAATGTTCGACACCAGAAAGAGAGTTATGCAACGGCATTTACCGCTCATGAACAACGCTTTTACGATAAGATGGACAAGGTGCAGAAATGGAAGAATGCTTTGACAACAGTGAGCAATTTATCTGGATTCCATTCATCATCAGCCACTGGGTAATTTCTAATAAACTTAGATGTCATACTCTGTATGGTTTTATAATTATATGCTTTAGCCACTATAATTATTGCTCTTGCAGTTATTTTCATTACAATTAGTATTAGGAGAGACTTAATTTCCATGTTGTCTGATGATTATTTTGGCATGGTTGGGATAAGAATTTGTTAGAAAATTTAAACTTGTCTATAGGTGTAGGACTGAATTATCACACTACAAAGGTTTAGTCCAATTAGTCGGATTATTTTTGTAACAATATCGTATATATTTTTCCACATTATCAGAGATTCGTATACATAATTGAACTCTTAGCTAATTAACATCATCAACTACGGTTGTAAATTTAAGAACATACAGGGTAAAAATTAGTATTGGTAAAATAAATTTTTTGGGAAAACTTTTATCGATAAATCAGGCAGCAACCACAATCAAAAGCTCTATCCTATAATGAAAATGAACCACCATCTTTATTAAATAATAATAAATTTAAAAAAAAAATTACAAAGATCCGTAAAGGGGAGAAAGTCCAAAGGCTTATAGAAACAACAAAATTTACTCCAATTAATAGGCATGAAGTAACAGTAGTGTAAATTAAAAAATGGAATAACAAATTAATTTTAATTTTTTAAATTCACACAAAATGTCAAGAAAACAACTTCAAAATTCATCGTTTCCTAAAATAATACCAAAAATTTAAAGAGATTAAAAAGTGTGGTCAAGTTCAATTTCATTTAACAAGAATTGTTCTGCAATAATAAAGAGGGCACACTTATTTATATGATAAAACACAAATGGATAACTAAGAAAAAATGGTCTAAACATAATTAGAAAATGAAGAAATGCAAAATTTTTCAAGAAAAGGAAAATTTTGAACAAGAATAGGAAATGGTACCTATCGGACTCAAAGATTAAGGAAATGCTATTTAGAATGGGAATTTACGTCAACTTATTCCCAAACAAAAATTACCATAAAAAGGAAAAAACGTTATGTTGAACATCACACATTGTGGCTATATAATGTCACGAGTCTTGGTTCGTTTCTAAAAAAAAAAAAAAAAAAAAGAAGAAGAAGAAGAAGAAGAAGAAAGAAAGAAAGAAAAAAGAAAAAAAAAAAAAAAAAAAAAAAAAAAAAAAAAAAAAAAAAAAAACCTAAAATTTTCTCCCAAATCTAACACTGTCAGCAAAGCTTCTGAAAACTAGAAATGTGTATTATTTAACCTTGAGATGATCCATCACTGTAAAAAACCCCCATCTTGCTGCCCCACATCATCCTCCTCAAGATGAAGAAATTTTTTTTATTAACAACCAAGATGGTTAGTTACACATATATGGACGTTAAAACAAATGGTCCATATTTAAAAGGCATAAGAGAGCCGAAATAGCATAGAAATAGCTCATATCGTCCTGTTTTAAGGTTTACTTATCAGGAGTAGGTAATAAAAGTTGATCCCTTATTTACTTGTTCATTTTTTTTCCTAAAATGGGAGTGAGAATGGTAGGCCACATATCAATTTGGGATTGAAGAATCGTATTGGCAATTCCATGCCCCTCCGAATTGTGATTCCTAATCCTGATATTGATATTAAATTACCATCTTATCCTTTGTTTACTTACAAATTATTATTTTAAAAAATAATAGCAACATATATTAATTTTTAATTAACTAAATATAATATATATTTTTTATTAACTTAATATTATATAACTGTCCTAATTATTATTAACTTAATTATCATGAATAAAGAACTTAATTTTATCATAATATATATGTATCTATTTTTTATGCTCTATTTTTCATTTTGCTTATTTTAATTCAATTTTTTTAATACTTTTTAGCTTTTTTTAAAACCAAAAAAGTTACAGAACTTAAGTTTTATTGTCTTAATATTTTTACTTGTAACACCTTTAAGTGGGGGTTAATTAGTGGTAATAAATTAATTAAAATAAACAAAATGAGATAATTTCATAAATACTTGAAAACATTGCCCATGGGACTTGAAAGAAAATTTTGAAAATACAGTTATACGTGATCAAATCCACAGTAAGAGTAGCACCATAATTTTTTTTTTTTTTAGTACCTAAAAATCCGTCATCATCGGAATAATCCAATTCAAACATTAATTTGATACCGTCCACAACGATAAGTTCATAATTAAATGGAAATGTAAAAGACCCATTGTTACAATAAAATACTCCTCTACGATCTCCACAACAAAATCCCTCGACTTACTCCTCACTGGATAAGTCGCACTGAACACTACCTGAGAGGTTAAATATAAGGGGTGGGCATCGACATGCCCAATTGGAATGCTCACTCTGATTATGCATTAGTAAACATACCCATAATATGTTCAGATATTGGTCCTTCATCTTCAAATTATCTCTTACAATTCAAAACAAGAACTTGTTCGTGCCTAATTCGTTCAAATGGCTAGACAAGAACATG
>JAFMPE010176084.1:0-11034 GCA_024759925.1 Ficus religiosa
ATACCTTATTAAAAAGTTGCTTTAGGAAAGTTATAATTTCACTTTAATATATTTGTGTCCTCTTTTGTTAATATTGAATGATAATATGATAGTAGTACCTATATTTTTATTATTAAAGAATGGAGAAATAGCGACATCTGGAGGAAGAGAAACATGGTTTTTAGATTCTAATGATTTCTTTAATAACAAGAAACATGATTTATAAGTGCTTAAGCTATCTTCAGTTAAACATATGTTTAAATGAAACATGGCATGAATCAAAATAACTTAGTTATCTGTTGGTAAATAATTTGGGTTCATACTTGGAACAAACAATTGGCCAAATTTGTTATTGAATTTACATCATTTAAAAAGAATTGGTCACCTTTGTTTTTGTATACATATGTACTTTGGGGAAGTTCTTGTGCTATCCTATTGTGGGCTTGCAGGTGAGTTTTTATGCCTTTCCCTTGTAAACGAACTTTTTTTCTTTTCAAACGATACGAGGTCTATGACTCTCATTTATTTAAAATTTATTGATATAAAATTATTTTTAGGTTTTGAATTCAAAAATTTCTATTCAAACTCCTTTCTTCTCATCTGTTGAGCCACCGGGCTTCCTTGCAAATGAACTTAGACAACAAAAGCGCCTCACCTCTAATATCTTTGCTTGCAAGGAATGAATCCTAAACATTGCCCCTTTTCTATTGCCAAGAGAATCCATTAGCTTAGAATCTTAGGCTGATACCAAATACTTGTTTCTAATGTGATTTTAATGTTACTAATAATCTTCTCATTATTGTCTTATAATATATTATTGCACCTTTTTTTGGTTCACGCAACAACTAAATCGAGGCATTGAGTTGAGTAAAAGGCTACAGATGTGCTCATATAAATAATTTAAAAGCAGAAAAAAGGAAGACTTGTTGCGTGGAAGACATCAGTGCCTTAAAACCATATACAAGCAAGTTTTACACTTATACATGCACACACACACACACACACACACACACACACACATATATGAGATAAGGAAGTTACATGTGTTAGTGCTCGCAACTTCTTTTAGAAACATTGATATTGCTTCTTGTGTTGGAGTAACTTCAAGAAACAAATATAGATCCATGAAAATGAAGATCGTAATTTGTGTCGATTCTTTTGACCATTCTCTGTGTCTCTTCTTGGTTAACTCTAGAGCCAAAAAAAAAATATATATATATATATGTATGTATATTATGGTAACAACTTCTATTTTATATTACTGGTAAGAACTGGTATTATAGACCATATTTTTAACGGTAACAATTCTGTGTTACGCTATAGATTTTTAGGATAGACACTAATAAATCAGACTGTTAAAAAATTAATCAAATGATTAAAAATAATTTCTATATAATACAAAATAACAGGACCTATAGTTAAAAGTTATGAAACAAAAAGGGGTTGCTATACCATTCTTTCGTAAACCATGACAGTGACGACTGCGAGAGTTGTTTTTCAAAAGAGTCATGATAATTTCTTCTTCTCTCTCTTGTTTTTCTTAATCCCCGTTTTAACCTCATAGCAGTCACATTCCAATAGCCTTTGATGCATAGTGTAGGAACAATGATGCTGTGTAAGCTTTATTCTGCATGATGCATATACGATGTTAGTTTTGATTTGTCCACTTTTAGCCTCCACTTTGGAACTTTTGGGATTTTCAGATAAAAGGATAAGAAAAGAACTTCTCAAAGGGGGTTCCGTTTCTGTTACATGGTTTACATCATCCATGGATTTCCATCACAAGACTAGTAAACATGTCATAAATGCGAAAGCTTCATCTGACGCTTCTATTGATCACAACACACAACACATCTCATGGTGGAGCCAAATTTCATGACAAAAAAGGTGAATAGTTTTGTATGCAAGCAGCATCTAAATGTGTCGTGAATCTCAAAACATCTCAAGGATGGTAATATCCTTTTGATGAGTTGGTAGGACGCTCATCCTCCTCATTAAATGATTGGATTCGAGTCACCCTCACCGCATTAGTTAGTATATATGGACAATTCACTTCGTGATGGATCCATACATCACGCAAGAAGACATACACCACCGGGGTTATATAGGTATGCCCGCCTCTACCCATATAACCCTCCTTTTCTTTTTTTAAAAAAATCTCAAAATCTCATGGGCATTTTACGAATATAGGCAATTTTATTAGAGGAAAAACAGAAACCATAAGTGACAGTGCTTCAACAGCAAAACAGTATCTTCATGTTGGTGGCCATATATTACATATAGACAAAATATGTGATTTGCACTTTAGTACTACAAAAATTATAGCCAACTTAAGAACTAAGCACACCGCTTTTAATATACAAATACATTAGTCTTCTGAGTTATGTGTCGGCGGAAAATGGCACCACATTGGTCAACTGCAAACTCAAACTGACCAAGAGACTATATCTAAGTGATTAGCTCACCTCCCAACATAATGCTAGGTCGGAGGGAGAGGAGAGACCGAGGTTTGAACACCGTCCTATGACCTGACCTTGGCAAGCCGAGCTCTTATTTCTTCCAATTCATCCTCATCGTCGACACCCTCAGCTATCGGCTCCTCCTGCAGGTGAAGCGAGTATTAATTATGTTCTCCGGCTATCTTCAAGGCCAGGAGTTAGCAAAACTGAAACGTTAGACTATTGTTGTATTGCACATACCTCACGGCCAGCTTGTGATGCCACAGCAGGTTGTTTCAGCTTCTCCCTCCTGACAGCATCTGGAAGCTGTGCAGATGTCTCACCAGCTATAGCAGTCAAAACCTTGTCAACCTCTTCTTCTATCTCCTCCTCTATATCCTCAGAGTCTAATGCTGTGTCAACAGCATCGTTCACCATCTCCTCAATAACCCCTGCCTGCAAAATCAGATATATAGGCAGTACTCAGTAGAGAACGAATGAGTTTTACTTAAATCTAAGACGACACATAAGTGAGTGGAATAAAGCCGAGAATAGAGAATCGCCAATAACATAAATGGTTTGATATTTGTTAAGGAATAAAGAAAAGTGGGAAAAGTTTTTGGATACAATAAAAATGTTTCTTTTTTTCTTTTTTTTTTTAAATTGTTCTGAAAAGTCTATGTACATCCTAACAGACTTGTTTCGTTTTTGCTAATAAGTGAGACATAAATAACAAAATACCTTAGTCATTTCCTTGCTGAACTCTTGCATCGTAGCTGCCACCTCTGGAGCCTTCATGAGATTGTTGACAAGCTTCATAACCTCGGAACTCTTGGACAAATGACCCACAGTACGGGCAATAGCTGCAAAATCAAGGATATTCCAGCCTAATTCATAATCCTACTTATTGAAGCTCAAAGTGCTTAAGAGAGCAACATGATAAAAGAATGGCTAGCTCTTTTAGCAGTTTAGTTGATCAAAGTTAAGCCAGTGCGAAGTTCATATTTGGGTCTAAAACCAAAATTCAGATTGCATGCTTTAACACGCCAAAAAGTCCAATAAAAATAGCAAAATTCATACTGCAGATATTGTGATAACATACACAAACACATGCCAAAAAGTCGAACAAAAATAGCAGAAAACGTAACTAGTCCAGTATGCAGATATTGTGATAACATACACACACACAGAGACAGCAGGCAATCGTAGAATGCACATGAAAGGAAGGGAAACAAATAGCTAAAATTTGTCTATAATTTCTATGAAAGAAAACCATGAGGAAAAACTAATAGCCCGAATTCTTCTGAATAGATGCGGACGCATTTCATGATTTACTGTATATTTCAAAAAATCTATATGGATGTTAATTACTTGTTGCACAAAATATTTGAATGGGCAATAAATTTTCCTAAATTACAATAGAATGTGAGTCATGGACAAGCAACAACAGAAATCAGAGATAAGTAGCCGAGAATTTACAAGTAGCAGCTCCATCTATGGTATAACGTAAATATGCAAAAGCTAACCACAAATTTGGATATTAAAATTAGAAACTCCGTACCAACACTTTCTCCAAGGTGCATCGATATCGAATTCATTTGTGCTTTATTTTCATGAAGACGGTTCACAGTTTTCCTAGATCTCACAAGTTCTTTTGCAAGTGCCTGAAATGAGAAAAAGGGAGAAGGAATTAACGATGCTTACAACAAAACATTACCAGAGAAACTATAGAACTCAAGGCCAGACCTAGTAATGGTGAAATCAAAAGAAACATATGCACGAAGCATATCTTCAGATTTTCAAATCAATATCAATGTGATGGGAATATTGATAAACGAAAAAAATGACCACCACGTGAAATAAATGTAGCAAGTAGTGGTCATCAGGCTTGCTCTTCTAACAGGCCAGAACGGTACAACCATGGATGTTAAACATCATTTTCCAAGTTCCAACACATACAGACTATCCTCCACATGATTGACACCACTCTGAAACCAATGTAGCGGGTAGCGGTCATCAGGTTTGCTCTTCTAACGGGCCAGAACGGTACCAGCAAGATATTAGACATCAATTTCCAACTCATACAAACTATCCTACCCATGATTATCTAAAAAGAGAAATCTACACTTTTATGAACTTGAAATTCGTACATTTGAACCGTAAATTCAGTATCACTCTCACCTTCCATGCATGAATTTTGCACAATTTACTTCCTCAAGAGCAACCCAACACCAAAATAGCTACAATTTTTACTACTGTATCCATTTGATTGAATTATAGGAGCAAAACATATCCCTTTTCTAATCCTATTCATAAATTTGAACGAGCTAGTTACGAGGAGTGACACAATAAATTTTGAAATTACCTTAGCAGAGGCAATGTCATTTCTCTTGGCAGCCTCTCTGATAGCTTTCTGAACATTCTTCTCTTCTCTTTCGATATCTAGCGAAAACCCATTACAGAAAAAGCCAAAACATGCATACCCATCAATCCAAATTCAATGCACGATCAAATCTAAACAAATTAGAATCAAACAAAAGAAAAAAAGAAACCAAAACAAAACTAGGGCTGATCAGAAAAATAACAATTAGAGATTAAGAAGAGATTACCTCGGATTTGGCGTTCAATGTTGCGACACTCTTGACGGAGTTTACGTTGCCAATCTCTCAATTGCTGCTGTGGGTTTGGCTTTGGCTTCAGAATATTCCTGACCTTCTCCATTTTTTTTTTCTTGTTGTGTAAAGGGAAGATTTGTGTAAGATCGTGAAGGATTCAATTCTGCGTTTTCTTCTTAGGTGGAATTCAGCCAAAACCCTGTTGTACGAAAATTAAATTCCCCAAAAAATATAAAGTTCACAAAGTTCGTCAATAAAGTAGTCAACTTTTTCTTTGCGAATTGCGATTCTGAACCATTCCCATCCCACCCAGAAAAAAAAGGGCCGGAACTGCTTGGGCCTACTAAGATAGAAGGCTCTTATGAGGCCCAATTTTGAAGACTTGGGCTCAAACTGATAATCTCTTGCAGCCCATTAACTTCTTATATCGATCAAAACAAAGATAGGAGAAATACCAAAAAAAAACATTTTTTAACAGAGTAATAGTAAATTATAGTATAAAATTTTAAATATAATAATAAATAAAGTAATTAAATTTATGATCATATAATTACCCACTCCTCCTTCCTCTTCTCTCTAAGATAGAATTATGCACATAAATTTGTTGTTATTAATTAACCGGAAATTGGATATTTTTGAGAAAATTCAATGAAATCTAAAAATTTCCCAAAAATATATGCTACAATCATCATTTTTTTAAATACTATAAACTTTAAAGGTATCTATAAAATATTTTATTTGCTAAAATTTTCTAAGAAAACATTAATGAATTTTACTTTTAAATTTGATTTTTTTTTTCAAACGGTTTCTAATGCAAATGGGAATTTTTTTTTTTTGGAAGAATGAAAATGTTAATGTTAATGTTATATAATAGATATAAATCAACATAAAATTAGAATATTCCAAATGTTTAATCATTTTTTTGTATAGTTTTAAGTTTTGCAATTATACGAGGAAATTTTTAAATTTTCAGAAAACTTAAAAAAGTAAAATTGTAATATTATTTTAAACATTTATCACGTTAATCCATAAACAATCAAATGCTAATTTATAAAAAAATAAAACTCTAAATTCAGCATTTTTGCATTGAAAATTAATTTTGTCATTTGAAAGTCAATTTTTGACATTAGCAGATAGGATGTACTAACCCATTTGAAATATCCAATCACGTGATGAATTAAAAAAATAAAAATCACACATTGACTATTGAACAATCTCTCTCCCCCTTTCTTTATTGTTAGGGTTCGTACGGTTCAAATTTCTTCTTTAGAATCGGACTTCGGCGCTGCCTTTTGGTTGGCTACTGAACTCCCAGCCTAGATAAAATGATTTTAAACTCTACTGTGATGATTTTGACGGCGAGATGGCTTCATGGTCGGAGAGGACACGTTTTGATCTTTTTGGTCATGTAGTTTGACTTGTCACCAAATGTATTATTCATGGAGTTGGGGCATTTTCTCTTATTTATAATAGTTGTTTGTTTGAAATAAAAACGATGATGTTTCCGTCATGTAGGTGTTGCATTTTTTTCTTTATGTTTTTGTTTCTATTTTGCAATAATGGAGGTGATTTCCCCACGCTCTAATATTAGATGTATGTCCAATTCACTAGAATTATTTCTACATGGTTTTAGTGATGACCTTTTTACTATAAATCTTTTAGTCCCAATCGATTGGAATTTTTCATCGATTATAGTGGTGTTGTTGAAAGAACCATATGTGTACTCGATTATTAGTGTGCCTTTTCGATTTCCTTTTGTTAGAATCCAGTGTACGTTTTACCCCCTTGTGTGCTTTATTAGAACTTATTAGTGGAACCGATCTGTAATGGGAGTTAAGTTTTCTTGTGTTATTAAGTCATTTCAGTCAATATTGATGTTTGTATTTTCTTAAGTTGGAATATAATTATCATCTTCAACAAAAAAAAAAAAAAAATCACATACACACACTATTCAGGAAACCTTTTTTTTTTTGTTTTAATTTATTTTAAAAGTTGTCATATGATTAATTTGTTTTTCAATAAGTAAATAAAGAACTCTCAAAAGGTTTATTACTTTACTATTCATTTGGTATATTTTCAATACTTTTTTAACAAGACAAGCAGGAGACAAAAAATTACAGCATTGGCGAAACGTGAGGTAACATGACTAAGACATAATAGTCACATCGACAAACTGGGATAGAAATTAAAGTTTTTTTTTTTTTTTTTTTTAAAAGGAATCATGTGATAAATATCCTTTATCACTATTGACTAGAATTATATATGCGAAAGCTTTTCATCTATAACATATTACACAATTTATCCCGTGCTTTGAAGTAGTGCCTTTTCCCCTAAAAATAAAAAATAAAAATAAAAAAGGACGAAGAAGAAGAAACAGTTGTTTTTTTATTTATTTTTTTTATTAAACCTTTTCTATTAACCAAAACTAAATTGTGAAGCTCCAATTAAAAAAAATAAATTACAAAGCCATAACTTATAAGTTAATTCAACGATTTTGTTTTTATTATGATATCAATAAGAAATATTTATCTGATTATATATACTTTTAAAAATTATATGAAATATAAGACTTATAACTCACACTCAAAAAGAAATTAAAGCACTTTTGAAGTTTCAAATTTTAGAGTTTTATCTAAAATCCCTCACTTCTCACCTGTTAACTAACCCAAATATGTTGAATCATGAGTCACTAATTTTTTATTTTTGATTAATTATCTCTGATTTGCAATAAATTAGTTAAATTAGGTCTTTGTTTGTTTGTTTTGTTTTGTTTTGATGCAAGTAAAGTTAGGTCCTAGTGCAATGCTTTCACGACTTACCATCCCATGAAGCTCTCTCCCCACCTCCTCTAATAATTTTCTTGGAATATAAAGATTAAACATGCTTTTAAGTAATAGCTTACTCAAAATTAAACATATCTTTGTGGAGATGACAGACGCAAAGTCAGTTTTATATACATTATACGTGTAATTACTATAATCTTTTGGAGAACATTTAAAGTCATGGTGCGGCCAAATTTGTCAAAATTGATTGGGACATGAGAGATGTTATATGTTACCCACGTTTGTCCTATATATCTGAATTATATAGGATAAATAATTGTGGGGGGCTTTCCTCCTGCTTTAAGTTTGATGCTCACTTAGTAAACAGGATCAAGCAATAACAAGATTCTCGCTAACTAATATACATCAGATTAAATGTCTTGTACCGTACGTAATGGCACAAAACTACAAAGCAACTTCAAAATCATGACATAAAGAGTATCATTGAAAGAGACAACAAATGAAATAGACACACTCACACACACTCACACACACACACACACACACATATATATATATATAAATATATAATGCTTATTTACTAGTACATATGGGATTGTGTATATATCTGGTATGTCATGTATTCACAGCCGCGCGCTATAATCTGATGTAGAATTAGTTGAAATACTTTCTATTGTAGGCACCGAAAAAGGATCATTTGGGAGGGTACAACAGCAGCTTAATTAGCTAATTGTGAAATCAGTATTTATAGTAAGATTAAATTATTAATATAAATGTCCCAAACTGTAAAGAAAAGCTCCTAAAAGGATTCTTATTGTTCTATATATATTGCTTAAATGTACTTGTAAAAACTACAAACCTCTATTAGAACCTCTCTTTTTTCTTTTTCTTTTTCTTTTAATGCTATATAATGCTATTAAAAGACTTCTTTAATTACTGTATAGGTAATACGAACTGGATAAGATTTTTACGCTGCCAAATTTTTTCGCTTTCATTTGGTTGTTTGCCACAAAATTACAAGCTCATGTTACAAGTTGCATTTGTTTATTCTATATTCAGAAAAAAAAAAAAAAAAAAAAGAAGAAAAAAAAGAATGAAAAAGTTGCATTTAATTTAGAGATCCATGGTCTTATATAACCTATCGGCATTCACAAGCTACTAACAATTAATAATGCCCGAGTCGTACACCTAATCCGTCTTATCGGTTGTCATAGTTTATATATGTATATATATATATGTATTTGTGTGTGCATACATATATATGCGGCTATCATTTATGTGTGTCACCAAAAATAATGACGAAAGTATACTACGGGTCAATTTAAAAACAAGAGTGCATATAACTAGATAATGCAATATAATGGACGATAAATTTATAGTACAAGTATATCAAAAGTGTCGGTAGCATGGGAATCCGAGATTTCTATCTTTTGACTTCAATTTATGCGTCGCTGCATGGCAAGTCTATCTTTTGCAGACGAACGTATAGTTTTTCTACGTTGTTGAAAATGTGTCTTTGATTTATTCACGTATAAAGTAGACATTATCATATGCCAGTCATCTTCCAGACCTCATATATATATATATATTTGTATAAAGATATACATTAGAAATTATATATATTATCACTAAAAGTAGAAAAGTACTTGTTATCTGAATTTAGTCTAAGTCTATGAAAACGTACATGTATATATATTCTACATTTATATAATTTATACATGGACGTGTATTGTGTGCTACATGCATATATATGTATATATATGCTGGCAGTTATAGGATGTAAAGTCGGGACGTACGTCTTGTTCATGGATTTGGACACTGTCGTATCTGCCAAAGCTACTGTACAATGAAATCTTATTAAAGATTTCATATGAAAGCAAAGTATTTAATAAGCCACACCAATCTAAACCAAATCCCAGATCATGCACTATGATATATAATATTTGTGAAATTAGGGAAACCCTAACTTCAACTGATGATTAAACAATAATTAATAATTACTTTCAATAATAAAAAAGTTAAATTTATATGGGACCTTGAGAATGTCTAAGAGTGCTGTATTATTAATAATACCTTTCTTCTTTAACTCATCACTATTATTAGGAAGAAGTTAAATTTCCTCTCTATGAACTTCTCCAGTTCTCCTCTTCAAATTTAGAAAGTGAATTTGGTGGGTCTTTGCTGAAAACAATTATGATTTAATAAGAATATTTTAGTATGTAAATATGACGTGATCATTTAATTATATATTATAAGTTTCTGATCTTGCTCAATCGTTTCTTCTTTATCCAGATCGTTCAATACAAAGTTAGGAATGCTTATCTTAGCTCTGCCAGTCCTTGTCTTTGTCGTTATCCTATTTTTCTCAGCAATAAAATCTATAGAAGAATATCATTTTTTTTAAGTGTGCAAAAATTTTGATGACGACCTTGCTAAATATATATATATATATATATTATATATATGGCTGCTGTGTGTATGCAAGTATATATATGTGCGTGTAACATTTTCTTATACATTTTTAATCAAAGGTGCATGAGAAGTGACGATATATAGATGTGTGTTTATGTCATATACATAAATTTTCTTTTCTTTTCTTTTTTTATTTAGAGGTCATATTATTCTGAAGAATACTTCATGCTTATTAATTAAATAGAGGATACTTTAATGGTGTGGACCACCAAAGTGACCCTCTTTTGCTGACATGTATTATTATTATTATTATTATCATTATTACTATTTGGTAAGCGACATGTATCACATTTTCACTTATAGCTAGCAGAGTTGGTACCAATGCCTTTCTAGCCAAAATAAATAAACTGGTTAATTAAAAGTTTGTAAAAATGCACTCAAAATTGCAAGCACTTTTCATGATTGGGAAAAGAGAAGTAATTAAATTGAAGTAACTAACAGAAATTTTTAAAATATTTATAACAAATAACAGTAGATAATAAATTCATCATATTTATTATAGTTTTTGTTTTTCATTTGATATATAGCTCTATAAATTATATATGAAGAGAATCTAGAGCTTTTAAAATTTCTTTCCTTTTATTCTTTATTAAAACGCAAAAACCAGTGCGAATCAAGAGTACATAATAACACGACACACTCAAGTAATCAACTTCAATTTTAGTTAGTTAATGTCTAGAATTCACATAAAATATGTCTCTAACTTCAAAATTATACTAACAATAATAAAAACAATAAAACCGCATT
>JAFMPE010176151.1:0-18741 GCA_024759925.1 Ficus religiosa
GGGGCGGCCGCGCGGGGAGGGAGCTCACCCAAAGGGGGAGGCGGGGGGGGGGGGGGGGGCTCGTCGTCCGAGAAATGAGACCTAGGTCGTCGGCGGGAAGGGCGCTTGGGTCTTAGGCTAGGGGGGGACCTGGGTTGCTTTTTGGGGGGGGGGGGGGGGTGTGATCGTCGTTGGTGGGAGAACTTGGGTCGTGTGGGGGGCTCTGGAAGAAGAAAAAGAAGGTTTTTTTTTTTTTTTTTTAATTTCTTTCGATTTCTTTTTTTTTGATTAATTTTTAATATATAATACAATAAGATAAAATACATTATAAAATATTAACTATTAAAATCCATCAAATAATCTATAAAATAAATTTTACCATATATCAATTAGACTTTACTGTGTATATTCCCGCAAAAATATGAGAAAGTCAAAAGAATGGACTTTGGTTTAGCCCAAACAGGAAATAAGAAACAAACGGGTAAACCCGAACCCGAAAAAAGAGGGGCATGGGCATCGGCAAAGCCCTAGGCCCAGGGTTTTACATTTCCCAGGCGGCCAATTCCAACTTCTCTCTCTCTCTCTCTCTCTCTCTCTCTCTCTCTCTCTCAACGTCTGAGAAATCAGAATGACGAAGTTCAGGAAGCTAGGGCGGCCCACGGCTCACCGGATGTCTATGCTTAGGTTCTTCGATTTTTAGGGCTTTTCTTCCCACCTCTGTTTTGCTTTTTCATCCTCCTCTCTCTCTCTCTCTCTGTTGGGTTTAAATTTTCCCTTTTTGTTTTGTTCAGAACCATGGTTTCGCAGCTGGTGAAGCACGAGCGCATTGAAACCACTGTTGCCAAGGTACCCCTTTTCTGTGTTTTTTTTTTTTTCCCTTAAATTTCCCAGATTATCCTAATTTAGCCGTTTCGTGAGTTAGTTTTGTAGGATGATGAGACTATTTTATGTTTATTCTTGATGAAATTTTTTTTTCTCTTTATGTTGTTATTTTTCTCATAATCAACCAAAGGGATTGAAAGAAAATCAAAGTTTCTAGAATTATCTTAAATGTTGAAAGATTCATAAATTTAAACATGTTAAAGAGTGGAAAGTAAACTCATTGGTCGTAAATTGAGAAAGATTTGAAACTGAGTTGTCTAATTTGCAGGCTAAAGAGATTCGACGTCTAGCCGATAATATGGTCCAACTTGGGAAAGAGGTGCGCCCGTTTCTCTGTTTTTCAACTAATTTTGTGATGTTTGGTTTGTTCGTGATAATCGCACTAAAATTATTGAACTCCCTGAATTGTAGTGTCTTTGGCACAAGGGAAACAGCGTTTTTGGGTGTCGAAAACGGATGCTTTAGTGCGAGCTTATTTATCCAGATACTGATCTGCGTCGGGATCTCACTTAATAGTCTTTTCATGAGGGAAACTTGTTGAGTAGCATTTTTTTAGCTTATAGATGAAGGTGGAGTTGTATTAGTATGCAAGTGTAGAGTGTTGACTTATGAGCAAACTGGCGAAGTTGGAGGTAGAACTTTAAGGAGGAATATTGGAACTAGCTGTAAGGGCGCTGGGAGGCGAGTAACGGAGTGAGAATCTCTCTAGAGGCAGAAGAAGTTGACTGAACTTCCTAAGGCGGTTATGGTTGTTTTTTATTGTATAGAAGTAAGTGTTTACCCACAAGTAGCCATTTGGATCAATATCTCACTCTTGGGTTATTTTTTATTGTATGGAAGTAAGTGTTACCCACATGTAGCCAGTTCGATCAATATCTCACTCTTGGTTATTCCTTACGGAAATTCTGCAATAGATTCGTATTGACTAGTGTATACACATTTTAACTGGAGTATATGTGAAGCATAAAGAAGATGCGGAAGCAAGGTTGGTTGTAGTTGTTGTCGTTATTGACCTTTGCCTTTTGAGATTGGTGAATGGTGGAAGCAAGGGCTATGGATGTAGGGATAAGCTGCAAAGTGGAAGAAAACGGAAGCAAAAGGGATTTGTAAAAGGATCCATTGACAGCTTTTTCAAGGACTCTAACCTATCTACATGCAGAAGAAGAGAGATAAAAATAATAGTATAAATAAGTAGTAATTATAATGATCAAAATGTTGCAATGCAGCAACTTTTGATGCTGAAAATATGATAGTATTATATGTTATGTTAGCGTTCTAGTGCAAAGTTTTTAGTTTTTTAACAGCCTTTTTTTTTTTAAATGGGGTGACCTAACGCCAATCCGCTGTCTTTCAAAACATCACAGGGCTCTTTATGTGCTGCTAGGCGCGCTGCTGCTTTTGTGCGAGGAGATGATGTCCTTCACAAGCTATTTACAGAGCTTGCCCACCGATACAAGTAAACGCCAATCCCAAACTAGTTGTTTTTCCAGTCTTATCTTTCTAATTGTTATACTAATTAGTTGTTGTATTACAGAGATAGAGCAGGTGGATACACAAGATTGCTTCGGACTCGAATAAGAGTTGGTGATGCTGCACCAATGGCTTATATTGAGTAAGACCCTGATTTCGTGATTTATATTTTTGTCTTAGTCAGATGTTTCGTTCTGTAATCTTATTCTTCTGGTTACAGGTTCTTCTTAGATGGTGTTTTGTAAAAACTCTGCAGATGAAATTATTGCGTTGTTATTTGCTTCTGCCCATTAGATATGCCCTGCTTACTTAAGGGTTTTGGCTTATGTTCTTCTATTGGTTTGGCCTACTTTTTGAGTCTCTATGCTTGTGCTTGTATAGGTTTATCGACAGAGAAAATGAACTCCGACAATCTAAACCCCCAGCAGCCCCACCACCCCAAAGAGTGCCCCTGGATCCTTGGACAAGATCCAAGCTGTGCAAGCAGTTTGCCCCTCTGAAGGAAGAAAAAACCTCGGGCTCCAAGGATGAGAAGTGATCAGAAGTTTTTGGAGTTCATCTTTATTACCTTGTTTGTATGGAATAGCTTCAGTTTCTTGGAATTTATTGAGTACAACATCTCTTGGGGGTAAAAAAGCATTACATTGCAATCCTGCAGTTGTCATCTAATTTTTCAATGTTGAAAATAAGCAAATTTCAATTGCTTGATTAGTATTTACATCAATTTATTCCATTCCACACCCAGCTTCGACGTTGAAGCGCATGCGTTGGAGAGGCCTAACTAAAGCAGGTCTTTGCTTCATCTTGACTCCGGGTAAAGAAAACCTTTTAGAGATTCTTCCTTAAGTTTCGTTGCTAAATGATAAGCCAGTTCCGAATCTATATGAAAAGAAGCCATTAAGAGGCACAGCGCACCAAAGAGTGGGAGAAAAAGAATATTTGCATTTGTGGCCGAGAGTGCTTAATGTTGTTGAAAGTGCAATTTTTGAATCTGTCAAAGTAAGCACTATCATTTTCCAAGTGAGAGTGGATTCTTATAAATCTCTTTATTTATTTATTATTATTATTTTTTTTTAAAGGATGTCTAAGCCAATGAACCAGAACAAGTTCGCATAGGGTATCCAATCAGTAATCTATGATGGTTGCCCCATCTCAATGGTCCTTACCACTTTTACCAACTTCACCTACTTTTCTCTAACATTTAGGTGCATTTGCATATTCAACTGCTCTTTCCAACTTTTTTCCAATTCTAATTTATTTCCTGCCTTCTTGAGGGATTGATCCAACAATTGGAAGGTTTTTTTTTTTTTTTTTTTTTTTTTTTTTCTTTTTTTCTTTTTTTCTTTTTTTCTTTTTTCTTTTCTTTTAATTTTAAAAAAATAGGTCTCTGTTAATATTAAGACACAAAATAATACTAATAATAATAATCACCTGTAATTTTCATTCTTTAGGTTAGACTATTTATTATTTTTATGTTTTTGGGGCGGTAAATTCATTAGATTACACTATGCGCATGTAATCCTCAAACTCAAAGGTTACTTTTGATTCTAAACATAACAAAGAATACAATGGGGCATTTAAGACACCATAATTTGTCATTTGTATTCAACAAAAAGATGGAAAATTTCAGAGATTTCTCAGTGCCAACTGCCTTGTCCAAAGGGGACCTAAAACAACACTAAAACCAAACCAAAAACATGCAAACCATTTTCAGTCTTCACTTTTGGGTGAAGGTTGCTGCCACATTAACATTGTAACAGATAATGGCAAAAAGTCACTGCCTTTCGGTTTCGTTGCTTCCAATACAACATACGTATTTACTATTTTTATTCCCTTTTCAACTACAGCTCAACTGTGAATATGTAATTGTATATACCTATATGTATACATGCACATACACATACCATGTCCATGCAAAAGAAGTGTGTGTGTGTGTGTGTGTATATATATATGGTTATTGTTGCATGAGATGGAGTAAGAAAGAGATACTTGGCGTTGGGTGCACGGTTTCCATCAAAAACAGTGAAAATAATTTTCATCACCAACATTTCTGCAATGCAGTTATCCAACTGCCACGTGTCCCTTCAATCAGGCTTATTTATCCAACAATTTTTATTTTTTATTTTGTTGGTGATGATGATGCTTTCAAGTTCAAGCTTCCCTAGTTTCGTGATCTTCTTCTTCTTCTTCTTCTTCTTCTTTTTAAATCTCTGGTGAATAAGTAATGAAAACCTAATTTCTAGTTTCTAATTAGGCTAGTCTCTTATAGCCTTTCTAATGAGATTTTACCTTTTTCTTTGATGTGTTGATTGTTCAGCATCCTTCCCTTTTTGAAGTCCTTAGATCATATTCCAAACGATTACCATTTAAAAGTAGGAAATTTGTCACATCATTATGTATTCGAATGTGATATTTTTTTTTTTTTTTTTTTTGGTCTAAAGACTAGATTGCGATAGATTAGTTCTTAGGTGTTAAAAATATATAACTTACTCATTTAGTCCCTAATCTTTTTACGAAATTGTAATTTAATCTCCAATCTTTTTTTATTTGGCTAAAGGCTCCTTGAACTCTTCAAAATACTGCAGAATATTCCTTTTCATTAACCGGTGTTAAAAATTTAATAAAAAATGTTACATGAATCACACATGATTGATAAATTAAGAGTGTCATACGTGTGATCCATTCCATCTAATTTTAAAGGATCAAATGAGTAATTTATTCAAATAATAATGAAAAGATTGTGATCTTTAGTAATCTTTTATGTCTTAAGTGGTTACTTACCATTGAGGATATACCTATGACTTAGATTGTTGTTATGGCCTTTGTGTTTGGTGAAATAGTCTTTGAAAATAGCCTCAAACCAAAATCACTTCCCACAAATTGATATTACTTATGAAACCGGGAAAAAAATAATAATAAAGGATAGGTGAAAAACACACCAAAAAAAAAAAAAAAAAAGGAAAATATCACCATATCTAGATACCTATAACAGCCATTTTGGAAACCTACTCCCTAAACTTAACCATTTTTGGTGTGCACATGATGAAAGTGAGCAAGAGAAAAGAAGAGAGGACATGGATATCTTTATTTCCCCTCCACATGTTTTGCACATTCTTCATTAACATGAACCATCTAGACAATTGTTAATGTGCCTTAAGTCAGTTGGTTAGGCACTTGTTCGCTTCACATAAAGTTTTAGGTTCGAGTTATCTTCATTCCGTTGGTTTAATTCTATTAAGGATGTTTTGATGAATCCTGTAAAATAATCCAGTATTATCTGGGTCTCTAACCTCTCCCCTCATAATCTTTTTTCAAAAGTTCAAAAAAAAAAAAAAAAAAAACCATGTAGACATTTAGTCAAATGAAAAGAAAGTCATACCTACTAGGGTTAAAACTTGGGTTCTTACAAGTGGTTGGTCAATTTGAACCTTTTATGTGGTTCTGTGAACAAAAAAAAATAAGGTAAATAGACAATTTTTAAGTACCTTTCGACAAAAATGGTTGAACAAATTGTTAGATAGGAAAATGACGTTAATAAATGATTAATTATAACCAATCAATAATTAATTATGGTTAATCAATAAAGAATACATATTAATATTGATCAATTATTCATTAATCATGGTCAGTTACGTAATCACTGATTGACTATTTTTACAAAATAGTCAGTTTCTTAAACTTACAAAACATCGACAATTTATTAAAAAAAAACTTCTTTAAAATAATACTGTTTACCCACATTTCCCTTTTGTAAATAGGTTTATTGACATATCAAAATTGTTGTGCGTCGTAGAACTTGTTTCTCTATCATTAAATAAGTTGTGAATACGCGGTAACATGGAAACAAAATGTATAAATTGGATTTTGTTTTTGTGCCATACTTTGGCCTATGCTTAAGAGTAAAGTTTACTCTAAAACGACTACCTTAAATTAAAAGTTCTTCCAAAACCCACAATTAAATTGCAAAAAGTTAATTAATTATATGTTGAAGATCTAGCCTTGCAAGACCAAGTACCTTTTTCCACTTACTTTTTGAAGTGTAAACTAAATCATTACCCTCCAAAAACAAGTACAAACCTAATCATTCAAGTTTCTTAACTTGTAATTTCCTTTTGATGTCTCAGCAAAACGTGGAAGTGTTTTGGCAATGATTCTGTATTTGAACTTTCCACCAAATAAGAATTAGAAAAAGAGAGAGAGAGAGAGAAAGAAACAAAAAAATATATTAGATATATCAGTAAAGGAATGTTGAAAGAAAATCAGCTCAGAAAAGAGAGGGGGGAAAAAAGGTTGGTGTAACACCAGAAACAAAAGAATTTGAGAAGTAAAAAATCTAGAAAATGGAAAGAGAATTATAAAACAAGTTTCTGAGCCAATAGTGACTGAATTGTTGCTTTATTATACTCTCAACTTGTCCATTTCTCATCCTCATCCTCACCATCACCCGAAAGCTAACTCATAATATTACAGGTTTGCACTCTCTTTCAATTTCTTCTGCATCTTTTCTGGGGTCTAAGGAATTTAGATTTTCTTATTAGTTTATACTAGTGTTGTTGTTCTTTTTATCTTCATTATGTAACCATCTATTTCTTTCCCCGTATCTGTTCCGCTTATTCTTGTTCTCTACTCATAACAAGAAACGGTTGTTAAATCTCTTCCTCTTTGACAACAGATCATATGCTACAACTTCTGTTTCTAACTTAATCCATATGAGGGGATCAATGGGTTCTTCTCCTCGAGCAAGCCATCGATTATCAGCATCGATGTAAGCATTTTCTTCCGTCTTTACAATCTGCATTAGAAAATTTTATATGTTCATTAGTCTTTATGTGCCTTTGTCTAATAGTATTTTTCCAAATTAAATCCATGAAAGCCTTTTGGTTTTGATAAAAATTAACTAGACATGTAAGTGGAGAGATGTCTAATTTTTCTTCCTCATGATTCTTAAACCTTGCTCCGTATCAAAGTACGTCTCCTTTTCTAGAACTTGAAAACTGTTCAACTCCAAATGGCATTTGGTTTTATGGTTTTAAGATCCACAGAATTTGCTTTTTTCCATTCTTTAAATCTTGAATTTTGTTTTCCCTTTTTGACGAGATCGTTCAAGTTCAGCTATCAAGTTTTACCAATCTATGTGGATTGAGGTTCCATCTTTTGACAAACAGAAAATTTTAGGTGATTTTTTAACATGTATATATGCGTATACACACATATACATGCACACATACAGATAGGTTATTATGAATAAGTGTGTATGCATTTCCTTGAAGAAAAAGTCGGAAAAATAGCAAGTCATAGGGTGACACATTGCTTAAACCTTAACCTTCAGATGGTAGATCCTACTTGGATTTCTTAAGGTTAACCATACTAAGCCAGCCTTAGATATATTTTGTGACATTACAAAGAAAATGAAGAGCCAAATAAAGACGGACATTTGTAGGTTCAATATGACATCATCTTCTTCAATTTTTTTTTTTTAAATTATGAATAAAAAAATAAATAAAATAAAATAAAAAAAAAACTGAAGGAAAAGTGCAGAGAGACAGTGAGAGAGAGAGAGAAGAAAAGAAAGAAAGTGAACTAGACTTTGTTAGTAGAACTTTATTTTTTTCACGTTGATGCATACGAATATCCATGTTTTAAAAAAGAGAACCTTGCTTGTTCTCGGGCGTAAATGTTTATGCTTCTGCAAATTTGAGATTTCTCCGAAGTTTTATTTTCGTTGTTTATATATATCAAGTTGTTCTTAACCATTTTCCATTTGAGTAGTGAAGATGTCTACAGAAGAAGATCACAAAGAAGTAAAACCAAGGATTCGGAGAAGCCTTTCCACCTTTCCCTCCAAGAAAGAAACCCCAAATGCAAGTTTCCTCTGCTGAGACTTGTCCTACTCGTCATCGTTTCCGGAACTTTTGTAACTCTAATATACTCTCCTGATATTTACAATAACAACCATCCACCTCATTCTGCTTCCCGGTAAAATTTTCACTCTTGTTTCTTTCCTTTTTTTTTTTTTTTTTTTTTTTTCAAATCCTTTTCCATTTATACCGTGAATTAGTTATGTGATGATGAGATAGTTGTATGGTGCAGGCAGAGTTTTGTAGAGAGATGGATATGGGGTGGTTCTGACTCCAGATATGTCTCAGATCTGGATGTTGACTGGGATGACGTATCGAAACTTGTAAAGAAAGTTAATCTGAGGAACGAGTATCAGGGAATTGGCCTACTCAACTTCAATGACAGCGAAATCAATCAATGGAAGCGGCTCACTCCAGATGTCATGCACGTTGTTCTGCAACTAGACTACGCCGACAAAAACATGACTTGGGATTCCTTATATCCAGAATGGATAGATGAGGAGGAAGAAGAAGACGTTCCCATCTGTCCAACTCTGCCGAAGCTCAAGTCCCCCGGGAAAAGGCTCGATCTCATAGTTGTGAAGCTTCCTTGTAGGAATGAGGGGAACTGGTCCCGCGATGTTGCTCGCTTGCATTTGCAGCTTGCAGCTGCTGGACTTGCTGGCTCCTCCAAAGGGTACAATCCTGTGCATTTGCTCTTTGTCACCAAGTGCTTTCCGATACCGAATCTCTTCACTTGCAAGGAACTTGTGGCGCGCGAAGGAAATGCTTGGTTATATAAACCAAACCTGAATCTGCTGAGGGAAAAAGTTCAGCTTCCCGCTGGTTCGTGTGAACTTTCGCTTCCTCTCAGTGGAAAAGGTCGGTTCTAATCCATAGAAGCATAACATATTTGGTATAGTATTCACAAGCGCGCACTATTTTTTAACTTTCGGTTCTGACACTTCATTTTTCATGGAATCAGCTACCATAAGCCAAGCAATTTTTCCTTGCATAACGATGACGCTATGGTATCTGATCAAATACTAATTAGTACCCGTTAGATGCATGAACCAAATATTGAATCTGATCTAATTTCTCTTGAAAATTTCAAATCGACCGATTATAATTTTGAATCTGATACTATTTCTTGAAAGCAGAGATAATTTATTCAGGAAATGTGCACCGAGAAGCATACGCAACTATTCTTCACTCGGCTGATGTGTATGTTTGTGGAGCCATTGCTGCTGCACAAAGCATCCGGATGTTAGGCTCCACTCGAGATCTTGTGATCCTCGTTGACGAGACAATCAGCAGATACCATCGGAGTGGACTGGAGGCTGCAGGATGGAAGATCAAGACCATCAAAAGAATCAGGAACCCGAAGGCCGAGAAAGACGCCTACAACGAATGGAACTACAGCAAGTTTCGACTGTGGCAGATAACCGAATATGACAAAATCATTTTCATAGATGCTGATCTGCTTTTACTTAGGAACATTGACTTCTTATTTGGGATGCCAGAGATCTCAGCAACCGGGAATAACGGAACGCTTTTCAACTCCGGTGTTATGGTTATCGAGCCTTCAAACTGCACATTCCAGCTTCTGATGGATCACATTGACGAGATCGAGTCGTACAATGGAGGAGACCAGGGATACTTGAATGAGATCTTCACATGGTGGCATAGAATCCCCAAACACATGAACTTCTTGAAGAACTTCTGGAGCGGTGATGACGAAGAGGTGAAACAAAAGAAGACTAGACTTTTCGGTGCTGATCCACCAATCCTCTATGTGCTTCACTACTTGGGATTGAAGCCCTGGTTGTGCTTTAGGGACTATGACTGCAACTGGAATGTCGACATATTGCAAGAGTTTGCGAGCGACGTCGCCCACGAGAGGTGGTGGAGAGTCCACGATGCAATGCCTGAGCTGCTGCAGCAGTTTTGCCTGCTGAGATCGAAGCAGAAAGCGCAGCTGGAGTGGGACAGAAGGCAGGCTGAGATAGGGAACTACACAGATGGGCATTGGAGAATCGAAGTGAAAGATCGGCGGTTGAAGAGATGTGTGGACAACTTGTGCAACTGGAAGGAAATGTTGAACCACTGGGGAGAGACAAACTGGACAGACAGCGACCTCTTCACTCCGACACCACCTGCGATCACCACAACTTCCCTTTCGGGATTATGAGAGCTTTTTTCAGCATCTTCTTCTTCTTTTGTCCCGAGTACTTTCTTCAAGCCATCATCAGTTCCCATTTTGAATTTCTCTATTCTTTCTGTAAATCACACATTGAGAGTTTCTGAAGGGTTTCCCAATTTAGCATTATTGTACTCAATAATACACTGAAAGATTTAGCCCACTCCGAGAAATTACTTTTTACTTATTTTTTGCAATTTCATATTTAGTTTGGTCCTGTTTCTCTGACACTCAAATTTCTGTTAAGCTGTATCATATTTGGCTAGCTGCATTTATCACATTGTAAACGTGACTGTTAAAAAGTAAAAGAGCAATTTAAGTCCACCTCAAACATTGGTAAGTTAAGCTCAAATAACTTCATTTACATCTCCACTGTTGGTCCTGTTTACGTTGCCAACCGACCTATCGTGTAAACTTCTCTTCTTCTTTTTCTTCTTCTTCTTCTTCTTCTTTGTTTTAGTATGTTAAATTTTGTATTTTGCGTAATTACAAACATTGCCTATCATTAATTTCATACCTGACCCCACCCTAAAATTCAGATTTCGAATCCTTTCATTCCAAGTTCCAAAAAAAAAATAAAATAAAATAAAATAAAATTTGTTGTTTGCCAATTGGCCAATCATGTGAGGCTTACTTATGTGTGTGTATAATTAAGTTTCGGCTTTCTGCAATTCTTAATTGGATTTGGTAGTCATTTATAAGGAAAATCCAAACTAAAAATACTCCAATCTTAATGTCCTTGGCCTTAGAATATGCTACAAATAGAAAGATTAAAGAATAAACAAAAGGTCTCAGAGCATGATAACGTTACTAGATACTATTTGATATGTACACATACATATATATATATATATGTAAGACTATGGTCAGTAGGTGGCTTGTATTATTATAAGAATAATGAACTAATAAGATATAAATAGAATCTAGTACCTTCTAATGGTTGTTATTAAATGGAGACACAGTTGTCGTTTTGCATCCCCACATGGGAATGTAATGAAAATGGACATTACAGACAATTTAAAAAAATAAAAATAAAAATAAAAATAAAAATAATAAAAAAGGTAAATGGGATGTGCATGTGAAGTTGGGACTTAGGAGGAGGATAAAGAGCACTACCATGGAAGTGGATTTCCCACTATATATATATATATATATACACACACATTTCATGCCATACATTCCCCCAATGAGAAAGAACAACTTTCGGTTTGTTCAGATTTTTGCCTTTTGTTTATAATAAAGTGGAGATATAAAGTGACCAAAAATAAATAGATAAATAAAACTTAATAATAAAATTTTTCTATTGGAGAGAATGGAGAAGTAAGTCTTAATTTACAAAAGAAAAATCCCCTCTCTCTCTATATTCCCATGTGTAGCGCTTTCCTTTCTCCCTCCTCATTTTCATATAATGCATACATATATATATATATATCCTCGTTTTCATCTAAAAAATATATATAAACACACACACAAATAACCAAAATTATTTGCACATCAGGAACTCACCAACAAAATGGAAACTTTTGGGTAAGGTTTTTAAAGTGTGTCTGTTAGAGATTGGGATGGGTATACAAAAGAGAAAGCTTGTAACATGAAGAACAAACACGTAGCAAACAGGTTGGTGAAGAAAGGTGGGTTTAGATAAGGTGGGGCTAACTATGTAGACTTCACATGTTTTGTGTAACCACCAAGGACAAAACACTGCATTAATCATGTGAACCCAACTTTTATTTTGTTTTTTGGAGATTACTAGAAAATGCCTTTTCATTGGTTGCGTTTTTCATGAATCACATCACATGTGATTGCAACTTTATGCAAATTTGGCCCATTCTTCTTCCTTTTTTTTTGTTTTTTTTTCAACCCGGCCCCATCAACATTGCCGCTTGTGAATTTGGCATTGTCCAATCTGGGATTAATTGCCAAAATCTCCTTTTTGTTTTCATTTTTTTTTTTTTTTTTTTACAAATATCCTTTATTTATGAGAAATAAAATTCACCACTTATAATTTGAGTTTCTTTGCATCTCTCTCTTTTTTCAATGGTAAATTGAGTTTTTCTTCTTTACAAAAAAGTTAGTAAGGTCTCCAATGTCAACATTTTAAATTGTAGGGGGTACTAAATAAATACTTGTACCTAAACAACTAATAGTCTAATATCAATGCATTTATAGAGAGTTGAAAACGATCATATTAGGATTATCATATGAAAAAAGAAACGAAAGGAATGAAAACTCCCAAGTTCGGTCATCCCAAAAACTGTCCCAACCAATTTACCCTCCATGCTATGCCCATGCCTATGGCTATGGCTATGGCTATCTATGCATACAATACGTTGCATTTGGAGATGCAAGTAAAAAAGCTATAATTCATCTCATTTGCATCTGAATTTACATGATCAACATTCTTACTTAATCAAGATTAAATCTTGATTCTCATCTCTTGATCCGATAATTTTTTTTTTGGATTCTAATCACTTTCCTATCCCTATTTGGCTATTTCCTTCTTCTTTCCATTAATGTTCTTTTTTCTTCTTCTGATTAACCATTTTTCGTGGATATGATGTGGGTTCTTTCGTCGGAATCCACTCATCTCCTTGAATGAAGCTCTCAACCGAATATGTATACACATGCTCCGCTGGAATCTGGCTACTCCATGTCACTCTCCCAGACACGTCGGACCCCGCCCCGGAGTTCTCAAATTCCCCGTAAAATAGCGTCTTCAACGCGAAATCCTGGCTCCAGGGCAGCCATCCCTGGGGCGTAATGAGGGCCTCCAAGTTGCAATGTATGAAAACCGTTCTTGAATACTCTTTCCAGGGTCTTCCCAAGAAGTTGTTGTGCACTTTAGGCTTGCTATAGTACAGCTTCATGTACTCATCAGTCCCATTGATTAGGCAGTTCTGGAAGACAAAACCCGTCGTTTGCGCAGGGTCCGTCCTGCCATGTGCTGTGACCGCGTTTTTCTCTCCTTTCCCTGGATTGACTTGGCGCGGACGGATTAAGATCTGGCAGTCCTGGAAGATGGAGGCAGAGTTTCCGAAAATGAAGTCGACGTTGCCTTGGATGCGGCACGATTTGTACAACTGGCGAAGAGAGTGAGCATAGAGGGTGTCCTGATTGCCAATGAATTCGCAGTTCTCAATGAGGGAGAGATCACTGTCCGATCTAAACGCCACGGCCTGGTGTGCATCAGGACCCGCCGTGTTCTCGATTGTGAGACCATTAGCCATGAACCCATCTCCAAGAACTCCTGCGTATTACGACAACAAAAACGATCTTACCATCATCAATGATAGCAAAAGATTAAAAAAAAAAAAAAAAAAAAAAAAAGAGACATTAATTGTCCTTGATATTTCTGAGTAGTTGGTCAATGTTAATTGTTTCTTGAAAAAGAAAGCATGTGGTAGTTGCATAACGTGGGTCGGCCACATCGGCCCAACTCCAAGAATGTGTAACTTCATACTCATTTAACTACTCCAAAACTGCAATGCTTTCCTACTTGATGAATCATGATGGTGTTGCAACTTGCAATTGCTTTTCCATTAGTCAACAAAACTGACTCGCTACTTCACCATCATCGCCATCACCAATCGGTTCGTGCATCGATTATGATGCCTTTCTTTCTTTCTTTCTTTCTTTCTTCTCCAAAATCCCATTTTTAGGCCTTTAAACCGCATTTATCTTCTTAATAGAATTATGTTTTTATGTTTTATTGATAGGCATAGACATATGCTTCTAGCTATCACAATCATGTACTCTATAAGGCTACGTTAGTGTATCACCCCTTAATTCGTTCATACTACGACAACTTAAAACGGTTTTATATGCTAATTAAACCCCAAAAAAAAAAATATATATATATATATATATTTACCTTTAGCCACTTAAAAAGAGGAAGAAAAAATTATGACGGGTAATAATAAACTCACCGACGGTGGCAGTGTTGTACGTGGAAATACCGGGCTGGCCCACATTCAAGGAGCCGGTAATGACGGTTTTGCCCATCCCATCTCCCAAAAAAACGACATTCTTCTTCTCCAACGACACCCTCACAGTCTCCTCGTACACCCCTTCCTTGATGTGAATCACGAACCTCTTCCCTCCCACGCCGCCGTTTGGGGCGGCGTTCACGGCGTCCTGCACCCTCTCGTAGTCACACCCTCCGCCTTTGCAAACCGTCACGTCCGCCGTCAACTTCGACGGAAACCCGCCCCGAGAACCCAACCCTCCTTGTGATCCGGAGCCCGACCCGGATTCCCAGGCCCCGTCCCTCTCAGTCCTCGGTGGCCCCCACGACGCCGTTTCGTTCCCAAAGATGTCGTAGGATGCCATCATGCTGAGCGCGTTGCTGGAATGGCCGATCAGCGAGTCGAGAAACGACATCGTCTGGTTCACCAATTGGGTGTCGTTCGCGTACTTGAGGGCCGACCAGCAGTCGTACTGGTACAGCAGGGCCGCGCTCATCCACGCCCGGGCGTCCTTCTTCCTCCCACGAGGCAGCGCCTCATTGGCCGCCGAAATGCGGTATTCCGAGTTGTGGAGGTGCTCTAAGCAGTTGGTGGCGGCGGTGGAGCGGTTTTGATTCCCTTTGGACGAGTCCAGGATGGACTTCACCATCGACTGAGCCGTCAGGAGATTCTCCGTCGACACGCCGATCGCCGCTGCGATGACCTCCAGCGGCAAGGCATCAGGCGAGACGCGGGTGAGCGAGGCCTCGCAGGAGTCCGGGAAGCGCGTGGCTTTGCAGGCTTGCTTGACGGGGAGAGAAGCGGACGACGCCGATGGGTTTGGCGACGACGGCGCGTGGGGTGGACGCGACGGCTGGGGATGGCGGTGGTAGTGGTGAGAGGAGGAGGAGGAGAGAGAGAAGAAGAGGGAGAAGGAGAGGAGGAGAATGGAAGCCATGGAGATAAAGAGGAAAGTGGGTCTGTAGAGAGAGAAAGCAGAAGAAGAAGAATGGGATTTGGTAGTGATGGGTTTTCTGAAATGGAATGCCATGGTGTGTGTGTGTGTATATTTATATATGTATATCTACGAATGCATAGAGAGAGAGTAGTTAATGCGCAGAATTGGAAAGCACTGACCAGTTTTTTGACATTTTTGTTTTGTCTGACAGTCCCTCTAGAGAGAGACAGATCACGGGTTGGGACGGGATTTTTGGGGGGGGTGGTGGTGGGGGGTGGAGTTGGTCGAATTGGGATTCACGGATTCAAAAAGATTAAAAAGGGTGTTTGTTAATGATTTGTTGGAATTTTGTTTTTCGGGAATTCAAAGGTTTTTTTTTTTTTTTTTTTTTTTTTTTACCCCCCCTCTTTCTTGATAGAGATCCCAACGGAGAAACAAACAGTAATAGTGTTTATTTCATTTCATTTTTTGTTTATGAGGTGTCCGGTGTACCAGTGGAAGATAGAACAGAATAACAGTTCTCGAAGATTAGGGGGTATTTTATAATCCAGTTTAACTCTAATTAAATTATCTTTTTTTATCTTAATTTTTATCTTTTTTTTTGAAAAGTCAACAAAATTTATAACTACTTTTAAAAATTCAACTCAACTCAAACTTAAAAATTTCTTCTCAACTCATTCACCAAACACTCTCTTAATTCTTTCTTTTTTTTTTTACCTTTTTTTTTTACGCTACTTTAATGATTAATCAATGTTAACATGTTCTCCTGCAATTAAAATTAAGGATAAATTACTCATTTAGTTTTTAAATTTTTAATTTTGTGTTATTATAGTCTTTAAATTTTTTTTTTAATAGATGGAATGTTTTTAAACTTTTAAAATGTTATTATAATAGTCATTTTTTATCATTTTTTTGACGGAATCTATTAATAATTTAGTCAAAAATGATACTAACTACATATTATGTTCAAAAATTGACGGAAATGACTACTGTGATAACATTTTAAATAGTTCATGATCTTTTCAGTTATGAAAAAAAGAACAGGAAATGCTATTAAACTATTAAAATATTGTTATAACAGTCATTTCTGTTCATTTTTAAACAGAATCTGTAAAATAATTTAGTCAAAATATGATATTAACTAACAGATTTTGTTAAAAAATTAACATAAAAGACTACTGTAGTAATATTTTAATAGTTTAAGGGCATTCCAATTACATAAAAAAGTTCATGGACTAAAGTTAACGAAGTCAAAAGTTCAGAAATCAATATAGTAATTTATCTTAAAATTAAATAAATCAGAATTTTCGGTTTTGACAAGTTAAATAATTACTATAAATCTAATAAATTTGTGTTAAAATAGATTAAGTTGACTATTATTTCCATCCCTTAGTAGCTCATTTGCAAATAATAGATCAATTTTCTTTGAAAAATTAACGTCTTTATCAATTGGGTGTATTTTGCTATACATTTTCCAATTAAGGGGAAAAATTGCATTGATTACGTTTATATGTCCAAATAATTTCAGAAAGGTGGATGTCATCTCGCATGATATATAGATCGCTAATAAAGTGGACTGCCTATATATCACGGCTAACGCAATGGTGACGACTCAAATCTAAGCATTTAGTGAGGAGGATGAGACCCACCTAAGAGACGTTGGCTATACGTGATAATAGTTAGTATTTTTATTGTAAGTAGGGTTAATTATTTATTACTTCAAGTAAAGAGCTAATTAAATTGATGAGTAGTTGAGTAGCTATTTTTATGATGACCCGTCTATTTAGGGGGATTCCTTGTCACTTGATGCGATGACCCTTACAGTGTAATTGATTTGTAGTCTCAAAATCTCTTCAAGGGGAACTATTTGGCATCAACTCTCCGCTATCTCTAGTAGACATTACGCTGCGCGAGCTATTTGAAGGTTAAGAGTGCTTACACGCGAACAGGCACATGATGGACATGAGAGTCTCATGTGTCCCTATGAATCAAGATGTCTTACGAACAGGGTTAGGTTAGCCAGGAGGTTTGTCCATGTGCTTACCGTCTGCGTATGGAAGGCCTGATGCGAAGCACATGGCAAGTCTCTTAGGGCCCTGTGGTGCAACTTAGGCACACGTTGGTGCTGAACATGAGCTATCTTAAGGTTCGACCCCGCTCATGGGACTTGATAGGTAGCGGAACAAAAGATGGACGACATTGTACTATAGTTGAGCAGCTTAATGGGGTTATAAGTTGTGGTTAGTCACTCGAAATTGAGCTTGCTGGCTAGGGTACTTAGCCTTTGGGTTTGGGGCGAGCCTTTAGTTCTGTGTGATGCACAATAGCTCCATCATAGATCATTTTTGAGAGAGATATATATATATATATATGGAAGATTTTATATTATAATATGATACAGATAAATCACAAAACTTTAAAATTGATATGCACCCTAATTAACACTTGTTAATTCTTGGGTGGGACAAAAGAGAGCTAATTATGATTCAACGATTAGATGGGCAGGATTTTTCTTACAATCGATCTTTACCGGCTGGTGTGTGTATTAATTTGTTGTGGTAAAAAAAAATTAGTAATAGGTTGGTTGGTGGAAAATTACAAAGACTAAAGTTTACAGCAAAAATTAGTGTCCCCACAAACATTAACCCTTACAAATGTTGCTCTTATAGTAATGGATAATTTTATAATTACGGTTGGTTTGGTTAGTTTTGCTTACAGTTTACCCAAGTTTGGCTTTTCAAAAGGTTCTGGTTATGCTTGGTGGACGTCATGTCCAGGTGGTTTGATTCAAACTTGATGAAGATTTCATTAAGGTCCATCCCAAAATAGTTAACAGATCTTGCTCATCTTGTTCGGTTTGATTCAAATCAAGCACATTTCAGTTTGAAATTAGGCATTGAATTTTTTGTTTCTTAAAAAAAAAAAAAATGAAACTATCTAATTTTGGCGCCCCCTTTTTTTGAATTGTATACAGGTTTATCAAAATGGGACCACGTCTTCTGCGTCTGGAGCTATTTCACTAAGCTTAAAAATGGGGCCAACCTTTACAAATGATTGGATTGATACTAGTCATGTTCTGGGATCATTTTGGTCTAGTCTGNTTTCAAAAGGTTCTGGTTATGCTTGGTGGACGTCATGTCCAGGTGGTTTGATTCAAACTTGATGAAGATTTCATTAAAGGTCCATCCCAAAATAGTTCGCAGATCTTGCTCATCTTGTTCGGTTTGATTCAAATCAAGCACATTTTAGTTTGAAATTAGGCATTGAATTTTTTGTTTCTTAAAAAAAAAAAAAAAAAAAGAAACTATCTGATTTTGGCCCCCCCTTTTTTTGAATTGTATACAGTTTTATCAAAATGGGACCACGTCTTCTGCGTCTGGAGCTATTTCACTATGCTTAAAAATGGGGCCAACCTTTACAAATGATTGGATTGATACTAGTCATGTTCTGGGATCATTTTGGTCTAGTCTG
>JAFMPE010176262.1:0-11680 GCA_024759925.1 Ficus religiosa
TTGGAGACCCGGGGGGGGGGGGGGGGGGGGAGGGGCGCAGCCTCTGGGGGTGGGGTGGGGTATGTGTGGGTCGGGAATAAAGTTGGAGAAAGGATTCAAGAGAGAAAAAGGGAATCTTTAGTTATTTAATAGAGAGGAAATTAGGAAAGGATTTTCTATATATATTTATATATATCCATAAGTTTTATCTTTTTTTTTTTTTAAATGGAAATTTCATTAAATTTAAGGGTTTTATAGCCAAATGGCATTTTCTAATAAGGTTTTTAATAAATGATTCAAGTTTTTAAAAATTAGTTAAAAAGCTCAAGTTTTTAAAAATTAGTTTAAAGTCTCATTTTTTTTTAACCATTAGTTAATCACTTATTGACCATTAGTTAATCACTGATTAACTATTAATAAATCATTAATTGACTACGGTTAATCACTGATTGATTATTGGTGAATCAATGATTGACCGGTATAATTCATAAATTTTGTAGTCAATCATTAGTTAACTTTGGGTAAATCACTGATTTACCATAAAAAAAAATTAAAGAATACAACTTTCTCTCTCTTCCCCTCTCTCCATCTCCCCCACCTACGACAGCCCCTGCAAGCTCCCCCCCCCCCCCTCCCTCTCTCTCGCTCTCTCTCTTTCTCCCCTTATGTCTGTTAGGTCTTTTCGCCACTGCAGTCACCAGAAACTTGTGCCGGCGCAGCTTACGACTACACCTCCGATGGTGGATATCAGTGATGGTTGAGATCGGTGATGCGAACGCCTTTCACTGCTATGATCTCCTCCTAGATGCCCCCGAGATTTAGATCTGCTAGGTGAACTCACGCTAGCGCAGCTTGCGACCTCACCTTCAATGGTAGATATCGGTCATGGATCCGCGACGTGATCGCCTCCCACCGTTGAGATCTCTTCCTAGATGCAACCGAGTTGCAGATCTGGTTAGTGAGTTGTATCACCTCTGATGGTGGATCTCAGTTGCAAGGAGAGAAGAAAGAGAGAAGGAGGGGAGGTATTTGGGAAAAATAAAAATTAATTAAGAAAACCATATATTAGGTCATTTAACTAAATAAAAGAAAATTGGGATATTTGCTAGATTAGGTAATAAATATAGGCCACCCAAGCTAATTATCTCTCCTTAGAGAAAGAGGGAATAAAGTTGGGTAAAGGATTTTAGAGGGAAAAAAATGGAATCTCTAGTTGTTTAATAGAGAGGAAATTTGGAAATGATTATATATATATATATATATCAATAAGTTTTACCATTTTTCTTTTTTTGAAACTAGAATTTCATTAAATTTAAGAAGGAGATATAAAGACACAAAATATAACTAATGACCCGTATTACATGATACAAAATCTTTTAATAAGAACGGATCTATCAATAAATTTTGATAACACTTAAAGAGAAAGAAGTATGCTTGAGGCCCAATAACAGGTACATACCTCGGCACACTGAAATTAAGCACATGTAAGGCTCTTTCTCACAAAACCTCGACAATCGATGAAATATCCCAACCGATCGAGGGCCAAGACTAGTAACATTAGGACCACCACTAACTCCACATAGAAGCAATTCTACTAGGACCAAAACAATGCAAAGACTCAGATCTAGTGGACAAACAATCAACGCGAAAGATGGGGATGCCACCTCTATTATTAGAATTAACAAGCTGAAACACAACACCCAGATAAAAGACGGTGAAGGCATTGCTATTATTACACACAAAACTACAAACCAAAAAACAAAAAAAAACAAAAAAAAAAAAACCAATCACATAGAAAGAGTCCTTGTCGAAAACAAAATCCATGTCGTCAAGAGAAACTAGATTGCCGAAGTCGAGCCGCTACAGGACCTCTCCGTCTTACGCCTTCTCGCAACGCCGATCCACCTCCAATGGACTCATATCTTTCAAAATTCTCACCATATGATTCTCACATCCATCCCTAGGGCCAGGAAACCAGAGATAGTCCAAATGCTGCCACTGTAGTCCAGTTCCAAGAGAAGAAAATGATTGAAAAACGCCAACACTCACGCATTAGAGAAAGAAGAGAAGAGAGAGAAGATAAAAGTTTCTTTTCTTTTTTTTTTTTTTTTACCATGTTTTAATACTTCCAATTTTGAAGGGAAAAAAGAGGGGAGGAAAATATAACAAAAAATAATAGTATATAAAATAACTATTTTAACCTCAATTTCCGATTCATCTTTTTATTCATGTAAAGATATAATTATAAAATATATAGAATTAAATATTTTCTTTTCTTTTTTTCTCTTCTATCAAATTAACAACTCAAAAAGAAAATCTGCCTCCGTCTTTTTAATTTTTCTCACTAAAATACTTTATTTCTCCTTTCTTTATCTTCTATCTCTTTTATCAAATATATATAGCATAGAGTTCCACTATTACCTTAAATCAGAAAAAACAAAAAATATATATAAGTATTTTGTACTCCAAAATTCTATAATTAAAAAGTCTTGCAATTGGAGTCCAATGGTGATCATGTAGTCGCAACGACGCGATCTATTTTGGTTGGCTGGAAGACTTTTGAGTGCTCATCACCTAACAACCCAACACAACTTCTGAAAAATGACTAGAAGACTTTTTGGAAGTCTTTCAACACGTTCTGATACTGCTTTCCAGCTAAACTGTAGCGCCCTTGACCACTTTGCGGTAGAAGGGACGTTTTTTTTTTTTTTTTTTTTTTTGTCCGTACTTGAGTTTGTGCTCATCACCTAACAACCCAACACAACTTCTGTAAAATGACTAGAAGACTTTTTCGAAGTCTTTCAACAAATTCTGGTACCGCTTTCCAGCTCTACTGTAGCGCCCTTGACCACTCTGCGGTAGAAGGGACGTTTCTTTTTTTCTTTTTTCCTTTTTTTTTTTTGCGTGCTTGAACTTTAGGGCCGTTCTCGCCTTGTTTTCTGAATTTTAAAAGTTCTGATTTTGTTCATGAACTTCAAACTTCGACTTGTTTCACTTACCTCCTTTACTAGAATCTTCGTTAAAAATAGAAGGGGAAGAAAAAAAAAAAAAAAAAAAGCAGAAAATTAGTCTTGCTAACCCTTTATTAAGATATCTGTTAAAACACGTCATATATCGCGCTTAATTTCCTTTTTTTCCATATTTTTTTAACTGAATGGATTAAGCAACGTGTAAACGACCCTAAAATAAGGATTTTATTTATAAAAAAATATTTTTTTTCCCCCTCAAAGCTTTCGTTTGTATATATACAGGCAGAAGAATGAGAAATGCTCGACTCGACATATCTATTTGTACGAAATAATTAAAGCTATGTATTGTTTCAATCTTTTAGGGTGTAGGCAACTATCTTTTTGTTTACCTCGGATCCAAATTTGAAATTGTCAACGATTAACAAAATTATGATTATTGTGTATGCCAAATCATATCATTATCAGTGGGAAAAAAATCTAGCAATAAAGATTGATAGGGATGGTTGAGATATAACCTAACGATAATTTCATGTATGACTCCATCATAAAATGTTAAGTTTGAATTCTCATGTCTAAATTCAACTATTAATAATAGTAATACTAATAATAATGACTAGTGAGAGGAACGGTAAAAAAGTCATTAATCTCGGTTATTTCACACTAAGTTAAATAAGAAAACAATGGGTCTATTCAGGGATAAAGCCACTCATGATCAAATCATATGAACTTTAATTTTGTTCAATTTACCTATAAAAACTTTATATTTTCTCATTTTACGACCATAAAAAATTAAATATCCCTGTATGAATTCTCTTAAAAACTTTATCATCTAACATACTCCTTTCCTACTAAAGTAACAAGATGGCTTAGCCACTAGGTCTGTTGCAGCAAACTTT
Source organism: Ficus religiosa (assembly GCA_024759925.1). Taxonomy (NCBI): domain Eukaryota; kingdom Viridiplantae; phylum Streptophyta; class Magnoliopsida; order Rosales; family Moraceae; genus Ficus; species Ficus religiosa. The sequence goes on from JAFMPE010176262.1 coordinate 3,845, forward strand.
AAGCTTCACATTTTAACCAAATGGGTGCTTAACATTTTTTCATTACATAATGCGAACACAATGAAAAATGGACACAAGCTTCATATTAATTGAAATTTTTAGGTTGGACTTGATTATTTTTTAAAAATTATTTAAATTTTTGTCGACTTTTCAAAAGGAAAAAAAAAAAAAAGGAACAAAAACTGATATGAAAATTTTGAGTTAGAACTAGATAACCAAACATAGGCTAAATAAAACTAGATAGAGCTACATTCCTACGTATTGGACAAGGTGATCCGACCTTTGGGAATGACATCTATATATTCTTTGAATGGTGCATAAATGCAAAGTCCTAGACATTTAGACAGCACCTTTATTTTTTCGGATCATCGAATCCTCATTGACACGATGATCATATCACGCCATAGAATTATCGCTTCTTTCGTGATTTTGATTTTCTCGACAGTTTCCTTTGGATCCAATTCAGTACTTGGAGAGCCGAAAACCTGGTGCAAAGAAGCGGAGAGGCGAGCACTCCTCAAGATCAAGGAGGGTCTTGACGGACTCGAGGATGATGTTGTTTTGTCTTGGGGAAATGGACAAGAAAGTGAAGATTGCTCGGATTGGAATTCGGTGCGACAACAAATCCGGTCATGTTATCAAGCTTGATCTTTCTCCTTCAACTCTTAATAGCGATCCCGGTCATGCTACTCTAGGAGGTAGTATCAGTTCTTCACTGGTTGACCTGCAATATTTGATTCATTTGGATCTTAGTTTTGTCAGCTTTGATTGGAACTCCATCCCAAGTTTCATTGGTAGCCTTAGCAAATTAAGGTACCTCAATCTCTCTAGTACTTGGATAAGTGGAAAAATTCCTCCGCAGCTCGGAAACCTTTCTAGCTTGCAGTTTCTAGATCTTAGCGATAATTTGATTGACATTGTAAACCTAGAGTGGCTTTCACATATTTCCTCTTTGCGACTGCTTGAGCTTAGTTACACAAACATGAACATAGCTCATGACTGGGTTCATGTAGTTAATAACCTTCCTCACTCGACAAATCTGAATTTACGACGCTCTGATGTTCCAAATATAGATTCTCTGTCTCTTTCCTGTGTTAACTCTTCAAAAGTTCTTGCCATCGTCGATCTTTCCACAAACTATCACGTTAATCAGCATCAAATCTTGGAGATACAAATATTTCAAGATGTTGAACGACGTCGGAGATTGGCTTTTTGTTAGTGTAGCAGTGCACAAGGCGAAACTAGTGTGGATGATCAAAGGCTAATTGGTAGGTACTCTCTCTCTCTCTCCCTCTCTCTCAAAGTTGTCTATTAATTTCTTGATTGTTTGACATCACAGCAATGCTTCCCATCGAGCGAAGACTAAGTTTTATGCTGCAGGGAGAACTTTCTGCTTCAGTGAAGGATTGGGAGTTAATTGCCAAAAGACAGTAATGTAATCCTTTCGTCATAGTTGCTGCTGTTTTTTTTTTTTTTTTTTTTTTTTAATATTTGCAATTTAATGTTGTTTGACATAGCTTGTTACTGCTTTTTCGGTTTATGAACTTTGTGGATATTTGGTGTGACAGCGTTTTTTTTTTTTTTTTTTTTCTAATAATTATGTCTTAGATGTGTTTTATTGTACTGTATTGCACTATACTAAAGTGTTTGTTTCCATGCAGCAATTTAACCTGCTGTTCTTGGGATTTTTTTTTTTAATATATTAGTAAAATGCTTAAACTATGGCTTCCACATTGGAACATGTTTTACTTAAAATTCACCTTTGTTTTTCTCTCTTTATTAATAAAAAGAGAGTTCCTGCATTAGAATGCCAGTTGGTATGAGTTTGCTTTGGATTTGGATAACAGAGCATTCGGATATATAATAAATTACCACCAAAACAGCGAAATAGACACAGAATAATTTTTATTCAGGCCAAATATGTTATCCATCCAGAAATTCGAAAAAAGTCTACCGAGCAAGATCATTGAAAGAAGAAACAAAAAATATATATATATATATATCAGTCAATAAATAGTGCATCATATTCATGATCATCTAGCTACTACATTCTAAAATATATGCTGCCTGTGTGACATATGACATAATGTTGCAAGCAAATTAAAATTCTAAAAAGGTCGAGTTCGGTTTCTTTTATCTACAAGCCCTCTCTGACGACGACTTCTACCCTTCTAAAATAATTAAAAAAAAAAAAAAACCGATGACCAAAAAAAAAAGAAGCACGTTTTTTTTTTTCCCCCTCAAATCACAAAAGATTGTCATGTTTCCATTTCTACCTGCATTCCACATTAAACCTCATGGGGTATCCCAACTCTATCTCAAGTGGCTCAGCCACTAGTTGGAAGTATGGAGGGTCTTAGGTGGAAATCCATTGACCAATGGTGATTAGGGATGGCAATATTTTTTGTGGGATTTAAATGAGGCGGGAATGGGGACAATATTCAGAGACGGAGATGGATGGGATAGGGTTGAAATTTTTTCCCCGAACCGCAAGCGGGGTGGGGGTATGGGAGAAGCACCCCCCACCCTATTTCCGCCCCGATAAACATTGGTTTTATATATTTACGTCTTAATATGTGAACTTTTTTTTGCTCTGGTATTTATGTGAACTTTGTAGACTTTGTTAGATTGTTTCAGTTAAAAAAAAAAAAAAAATGACCAACTATTTTTTTTCATTAATTAAAAAAAAAGGTTAAAAAGTCAACTCTTAGTTAGTAACCTCGATTGGCTTATACTAGTTAGTATGTTAGTATGTGTTATTTATTATTTTAGTTTTCGAATTTTATTATTTTTTGATAAATGTTTGTGTGCCTTTATTACTAAGATCTAGTTTGTATTTATTTAGAATTTGATTTATTCTGTGAAACTTTTGATTTTGGTCTAATTCTATGGTGAATTTCTAATTTATTTGTTGTTCAAAGTTATGTAATTTTTTACATTAAATGAGTAATGGAGTGGGTCTGGAAAATACGCCCTGAACAGAAATTCTCCGCCACTTCGTTGATGGAGATGAGAATGATTTTAAAAACCAAAAATGAGGATGAGAAAGCAATCCCCATACTGGTTCCAGCACATTGCCAACCCTAGTAATGGTGGCAACTGGCAAGTATATGAATTTGTATGTGGTTAATGTACTGGTCAATGTGCATGTATGATGGGATTGGCCGGAAGACTTGCATTTACGGGGAGTTTGGTTGAATGGTTCAAACTATTTAACTCATACTTTTTTTTTATCTTTTTCCCAAAAATTTTTTATGTTTTTCCCAAAAAGTTTTTTGTCTTTTCTGAAAATTCAAAAAAATTTACTATTGAAACTTAAAAATCCCAACTCAAACTACTCCACCAAACAAACCTTAAAGTGTATGGGTTTGAAATGAAATTTTTAAGTTAAAGTTAGTTAAATTTTCAAAAATTAGTTATAATTTTTTTTGTTAACTTTTCAGACAAAGACAAATATTAATATGAAAACTTTAGAGCTCATTTGGGACAACGTTTCCAAATGGTATTTTGCATTTTTTTTATTAAAATGCTCATAACGACGAGATGAATAAGACAAATATTCATTTTGTATTTTTTTTTTCCAAACGCATTTTAAATTTTTACGTTATTTTCTACGTCACAAAACTTTTTAAAAGTCTTCCCCCAAACCCACATTTCCAACCTGACTCCAAAACACCATCTCCAGATGTCCCCAAATGAGTCTTTAGATTTGAATTGGAGAGGGAAACGGAAGCTTCAAGTCTTCCGTCTCACAATTTAAAAATTAATGCCAACAACGACCTTGACTATTTTGGAGTAAACGACCCGCTTAGCGAATCCGCGTTCAATTATTTGTCAACATGACCTTCTCCTGTTCACAATGCACATTCATATGAACGCAAGAAAATAAGGACGCAAAAATGAATCACTAGATAGAATTCCAAGTTAATTTCCAACATATTTAAACGTGTGATATTAGTTGAATTTCTCCGGTTCTTGAACCACATTTTTTTTTTTATCTGATCAAAAACGATGTCCCTTCCTATGATGAGCAGATCAGCCTCTCAAATTATTCTGTTTTCAGTTCTTATGATTTTCTTGACAGGTTCCTTGGGGTCGAATACAGGAGTTGGAGAGCCAAAGACCAAGTGCAAAGAAGCGGAGAGACAGGCATTACTAAAATTTAAAGACGGTTTTTACGAATCCGACGTTAGTTTCCTGTCGTCTTGGGGGGAACAAGGAAAAAGAGAGTGCTGCGACTGGATCGGAATTCGATGCAGCAACAAATCTGGCCATGTCATCGGGATTGATCTGTCTCCTTCAACTTTTGGTACAGATGATCTTTATCCGGGTTATAACACTCGGACTGTCGGAGGTAATTTCAGTTCCTCGTTGGTCGACTTGCGGTATTTGAGTTACCTGGATCTAAGTTGCATCAGCTTTTATGAGCAGAACTCCATCCCAAGTTTCATTGGCAGCCTCAGCAAATTAAGGTACCTCAACCTCTCTTACACCACAATCACCGGGGAAATTCCTCCTCAACTTGGAAATCTTTCTAGCTTGCAGTTTCTTGATCTTCGTGATAGTTTTAAATGGAAAAAGACCATAAGCAATCTAGAGTGGATTTCACGTCTTTCTTCTCTACAACTACTTGACCTTAGTTACTCGGACATGAGCTTAGCTAATGATTGGGTGCGTGTGGTTAACAACCTTCCAAACTTGATGAATTTGAAGTTGAGTTATTGCAATCTTCCAAATATTGTTCCCCGGTCTCTTTCCCTTGTCAATTCTTCGAAAGTTCTTTCTGTTCTTGATCTTTCTGGAAACCACCTTCTCTTTACGTCTATACACCAATTATTGTTCAACCATAATCGAAGCCTTGTTTATCTCGACCTTTCCCTTTGTGCGCTAGAAGGTTCTATTCTAGAAGCTTTTAAGAACATGGTTTCCCTTGAGTACATTGACCTTTATGGCAATGATTTAGAAGGTTCCATTCCAGAATCTTTTGGCAATATGACTTCCATTGTATTTCTTGTTCTTGCAAGCACTCGGCTACAAGGATCCATCCCAGAAGCTTTCGGAAACATGACTAGTCTCGAATATCTTGACATTAGCGGGAACATGCTTGAAGGTGAAATTCCAAAATCCATTTGGAAAATATGTACACTACGAAGCTTGCGATTACATGAAAATAATATCAGCGGACAGCTCTGGTTCGCTGAATCATCATCTGGGTGTCCCCATTTCTCTTTGGAGTCTTTGGAGCTGGCGAACAATCAAATCACGGGATCACTGCCTAATTTCACACTTTATCCATCTCTGAAAAGCCTATGGCTTAGCTCAAATAAGTTCAATGGGAATGTATCGGAAAGTGTGGGCCAATTATCTCAACTAGAGACTTTGGATATTTCTGAAAACTCCATGGAAAGTGTGATTTCTGAATCTCATCTTTCAAATCTCTTCAACCTTATTTCGTTGGATTTATCTTCCAACTCACATATAGTTTTCAACATCCCTTCTGATTGGAGACCCCCCTTTCAACTGATATATATACATCTTGGATCTTGCAAGTTGGGTCCTCATTTTCCTAATTGGCTTCAAACTCAAAAGAATTACAGCGAGCTAGATATCTCCAATTCTGGGATTTCAGATTCTATTCCTGATTGGTTTTGGATGCTTCCCATGACGGTAGCTAGCCTCAATCTGTCTAATAACGAGATTAAAGGAACAAGTCTTGATGATGAGCAAGGAGTCAATGGAAGAAACATTAATGTCTCATCAGCAGAATTGATACCTTCACCTTTTTTGGATTTGAGTTCAAATCAGTTAGGAGGTCCGATCCCACCTCTTTTACTCAAAATGTCTACACTGCGTCTATCCAGAAACAAATTTACAGAGCTAAATTCCATTTGTAATGTCTCTTCATCCAACTTAAAGTTTCTCGATGTTTCACATAATCAATTGTCAGGGGGGCTTCCCGATTGTTGGTCAAACTTGGAGTCCTTGGAAGTCCTTATTCTGACAGGCAATAAGTTTTTGGGGAGAATTCCTAGTTCCATTGGCTTCCTAACTGGTATTGGCGCATTGCATTTGAGCAATAACAATTTCAATGCAGAATTGCCTTCGTCTTTGAAGAATTGTACCGAGTTGATGGTTCTTGACGTTGGAGAAAATGAGTTATCGGGGCCAGTACCAGCATGGATCGGGCAAAATTTGACAAATCTTGTTATTCTCAGCTTACGATCCAATAACTTCTATGGGAGTATGCCCTCGCAACTATGTCATTTAGAAAATCTTCGAGTGTTGGACTTGTCTTTGAACGAGCTCTCGGGCAATATCCCAGAATGTCTAGATGAAATTGAAGGAATGAAAGAAGATGTGTTTCCAAGCTTACCTTTCAGCGATGAATCAATATTCCTAATGTGGAAAGGAGTAGTGAGTGAATTCATGAATTTGGAACTCCTACAGAGCATTGATTTTTCAAGCAATAAGTTGATAGGAGAAATTCCAAAAGAAATCACTAAACTTGTTGGGTTAGTTTCTTTGAACTTGTCCAAAAACAATTTAAGCGGACAAATTCCCCTGGAGTTGGTCAGTTGAAATCTTTAGATGCGCTTGATTTATCCAACAACCACCTCTCCGGTCGAATTCCTTCAAGCCTTGCTCAAGTAGATCGTCTCGGTATATTAGACTTGTCGTGGAACAATTTGTCGGGAAAAATTCCAACAGGTCCTCAACTCCAAACACGTGATGCCACAGCCTATCTGGGAAATCCTGAACTTTGTGGAGACCCACTTCCGAAGAAATGTCATACAGAAGAAGAACCGACTGTTCCTGAAGCTACTGAAGACGCTCATGACGACCAAGAAGATCAAGATGGATACATAAACCCAGGATTCTATGTTGCCGTCGGCCTTGGATTTATAGTTGGATTTTGGGGAGTTTGCGGGGCATTAATCTTCAAAAAGTCATGGAGATACGGATATTTTAGGCTCTTGAATGATATCGGAGATTGTATCTACATAGTGGTGGCAGTGCAGAAGGCAAAATTAATGCAGACGATTGGAAGCTAGAGTGGTAAGTTGTCGAAAAAGCTGTTCACTTAGTATATTGTCAGTATATATGCTCAATTTCCATTTTATTGCATTACTATAGCTGGTGATGATTTTTGTTATTGATTTACTACCATTGTTAGGATCTTCACCATCAACCCTTCAAGCGAAGTCTCCGCTCCATACAGTGGAGAGCTTTCGGTTCCGAGTCATGCATTGGGAGTTTTCTTCAATAAACAATCTGTGATATTGTAAGGATTGTATACTTGATTTGTTGCTTTCACTTTTGGATCTTAGGGGCTAAAGGCTTGGCATAATGTCTGCTTTGCCCTGCTTTTGTGCTTATGTTACCATGTTGTTGGAGTACGTGTTCAAATTTGTTACCCTTTAGGCAGGTTTGGCGCCAGATGTTGTAGTGTTTCTTATGTCCTTTGCTATCATTATCGTGTTTGGTTTGCAATGTTCTATTTCCCCACACACACACACCAAAAAAAAAAAAAAAAAGAGCAAAAAGCAAATCTTCTTCCCTCAATGTGTGTGTGTGTGTGTGTGGTCTTCTCTTGGGCTATTGGAACATAGAATAACAAAAGAAAAACAAATAAGTTCTGANTCCTTTGCTATCATTATCGTGTTTGGTTTGCAATGTTCTATTTCCCCACACACACACACCAAAAAAAAAAAAAAAAAAGAGCAAAAAGCAAATCTTCTTCCCTCAATGTGTGTGTGTGTGTGTGTGTGTGTGTGTGTGGTCTTCTCTTGGGCTATTGGAACATAGAATAACAAAAGAAAAACAAATAAGTTCTGA
>JAFMPE010176262.1:21420-39784 GCA_024759925.1 Ficus religiosa
AAAATTGGACAAAAAACTATTCAGGTGCATGAAGCAAGACCGAAAATTAGTAGATTTGAATCACAAGAAACATTTGGAAATATCTACGTTGGGACCTCTTACTTTTCATTATTTATAGACATTACTTTTTAACTGTTAAATTAAATATCTAACAATCTGATTTATGAGTATCTAAATTAAAAACATACAATATACAATATAAAACTACTTCTAATTATCAATCACACTATTAAAAAATTAATTAAATAACTAAATCAATAATTCCTCTCAATAATGAAAACGAGAGATTCTACTGTAAAAACTTTCGTTATCAAAAAGTTTTTTCTTTTTGTCCATCCACATGAAGAAAATGGTAAAGAATCATTTTTTATTCCTTCAAATCTATAACGCGTTAACTTTTTTCCCCTGCCAAAATGACAGTCTTTAAAGATTTGTCTGCGTCAATCACTCTACTCGTTTCCACAGCTTCCACTTTTTACTTTTTACCCCCCACCACCACCAAACCATAAAAAGCTGTCTCTCTGCAGCATGCTTGAGTGCATTGTCGTTTGATGAATGTCTTCATTGTCCTTCTGAACTATTCCATGGCCGAATTCATCAAAATGCTCAGAAAATGTCAGTAGTAATGAGTAAAAGTTAATTACTCAGTGGGATGTCTATAAGACATCACTTTTTGGCGTCTCTAGTATCATTCTTTAGCATCTGTAAAAACCTTCTCCAAATGGAAAGACTAATCCGTATTTAGTATCAGAGGAGTGCTAAATACATTTGTATCATAGATTTTTTTTTTGTTGGCCGTAAATTATTGTGAAACCACATAGTCTTACAATACGGTTCATATGAATCAATGGTCAAGATCATGCATTCGTGTCATTTATAATTTTTTGTTGTTTAACGAGGTCAAAAATTTTTTTTTTCTTCTCGCATGTGACTCCCTAAATTTGTAGAAACAAAACTAGATAGAGGGAAGTGTCCATCAATGGATTTTTCAACAAAGACTTACAAGGAGTTTTATGAACTCTTAACAGTTATTCAAATAACGAGTTACAGTTATTTACCATCAATGTTAATATTAGAATGTTCGGAATCATGAGACTCTGTAAACCTATCAAAAAAGAGGAATATATATGTTCATAATAACAAGCTTTCAATCGAGAACAAGTGTAGATTCTTGTAATTCGAGTGAAATTGTAATAATGTAAAAATAGATATGATTCGATCTTCTCTTGTTTTATATGTAGTAAGTTTTGTTTCAAAAGAAACATTAGGGATAAAAATTAAGAAGATATTTGGCATTTAGGTTTAACTCCAATTAAAATATTGTACTTTTTCATCTTAGTTTTTTGTCTTTTTATGACTAGTTAACAAAATTTGTAATTAGTTTTTAAAAAGTTAACCAACTCTAATTTAAAAATTTTATTATCAACCGACAAAGCGAATTCACACTAAAATTATATATCATATAATTAAATCAAGTATTAATTTACACTAAATTATATACTATATTATATCCACAATCACATACCACCTACGTGTTAGACAACAATTATTCTTTTGTTATGTGCCAAGTTGTGAAATGTCGTTCAACCAAAAAAGTTGCCAAAAAAAAAAACAAAAAACAAAAAAAAGCTATTTAAATGTCAATCACTACAATTGAAATCGAACGGATCAAAATCACTCATTCCACAGATCAAATATATCCAAGTTCCACAAGATAATTTCCCTGGGGAACAAAGCCATTTCCCTCCTCTGTCGAGTGAAGACGAGGAGGGTCGATCATCAGCCCCTCTGGGGACAAACAACATCTGCCACCAGAAAACCGGCTTCTGGGTCGCCGAGAAACCGGTTATCAGTCTCCCAAAAACCGCCTCCGGCGGTGGCCATGGCGGGAACTGTGGTGGTTTTTGACTTTGACCGGACGATACTCGACGGTGACAGCGATAATTGGGTGGTCAGCGAGATGGGTCTGACCCAGCTGTTCGCTGATCTTCTCCCTACCATGTCGTGGAACTCTTTGATGGTCTGTAGACTGCACAAATTCATTCATTGTTTTCTTTTTTCTTTTCTTTTTTTTTTTTGGGAAATATTTTCATTAAAAAAAAAAAAAAAGAAATTTTTATGTACCCTTTTTCTTTTTCCTTCTTTTAATGTAAAAGAAAGAACCTTCAGCGTGAACTTTGCAAAGTTGTTGTGATTGTAGTTACTTTACTTTTTTTTTTTTTTTTTGGCCTTTTTCTTTTTCCATTTCTTTTCTGTTTTGGCTTGATTGGCTCCTAATAATTATGAACAAGTAAAGTCCTGTACTTTTTTATTTTAATAAATGGTGATGATAGAAATTAATAAGTGTATTTACCCATTTCGATTAGATCGGCACCCGTTAGGACCCTCGTCATTGTTCTTTAATTAGTGTTATTCTAGAAGAAAATGATATGCACTTGGAATTATGGGGTGGATTTTGATTCATGAAAATTTTACATACATGGGTCTTTCTTGTACTGATTATAGATTTTTATGGTTTGAACTTTGGTTACTATGAAATATATATAGGATAGGATGATGATGGAGCTTCATTCCCAAGGAAAAACACCTTTGGACATTGCCAAGTGCCTGCAAAGAGCTCCGATTCATCCCTGTATTATTGCAGCCATTAAATCAGCTCATGCTCTTGGGTGATTATTTTAACTTGGTTATGGCTTATTTTTCATTTTGATGTCTGTTGATAAGGAGTGAGACTAAAGATTATGAAACTCGACCTGATGATTGCAGATGTGACCTGAGGATCATCAGCGATGCGAACAAGTTCTTTATTGAGAAAATATTGGAACATCATGATGTGTCGGGATGCTTCTCGCATATCACCACGAACCCGACCTTTGTAGATGAAGATGGGAGGATTAGAATTGTGCCTTATCATGATTTGAGCTCACCTCACGGTTGCAATCGATGCCCTCCAAATATGTGTAAGGTACATACTGGGGTATAAACTACAGCGTTTTTCTTTTGTCTAGATATTATTGGTTTTGGTTCGACGAAATTGAATGGTCTAGGCCTAGTATCGTAACTCATTTTTCGTTTCAATATCTTAGCTGCTTAGTGGGGTGATTTGTATGTCTTGTTGGATAAGGCTGGTAATGTAGAACACCAATGTGTGGTTTACTTGAAAGGGGGAGACTTTATGTAGGCCGGGCTTGATAGTTAAGCCCCATCTTGGCCTTGGGACCACCAGATTAAAAGGTAAACAAAGTAGAACGATATACGGAATTCTCTCATCAACCTTCCGTTCTGCAAACGTTTGTAAATGCTGGTAGCTAGACTATGAATATAAAAGGAGCTGTTATACAAAATCGTTGCTGAGAATTGTATAAAGATGGTATAGAACGTTCTTGGAAAAGATCCAATTAACAAGTAAATGTCCTTGGTTTGTTGCTGTCAATTAGACGGCTTACAGATTAGAAAATTTATCACTTGAAGAGACACATTACCCTGTTTCAGTTTCAGTTATAGTCACTTCTGCGGTTTTGTCCATTGCCAATTCTGTAAACTGCAGAAGAGGCTCATTTTCTTTTCCCGAGTGAGGTTCCCTTTTTCATTGAGAAACTGTATACTAATCATGAACTTAATCTTAGGGTCTGGTGATTGACCAAATACGGGCTTCTGATACTGAAAATGGGAGGAGAAGATTTATCTACCTCGGAGATGGCGGTGGTGATTTTTGCCCAACTCTGAAGCTTGCGAAGGGAGACCATGTCATGCCGAGGAAGAACTATTCACTTTGGAGGCACATTTGCAGCAACCATACGCTTATCAAGGCTGAAGTCCACGAATGGAGCAATGGGGAAGAGCTTGAGAAGATCCTTCTTCACCTCATCAACACTTCTGCCGAAGAAATCAGTATCAGTAACTGACCTCAAAGTTATGGAGACAATTCGGGATTTTAAGAATTTCGGGAAACCGCCACTTGATGAGTTTGTCTTTTCCCTGTATCTCTTGATCTGATTGTTCAGTTTACTCCCAAATTTATGATATTATTTTCCAGTTGTCTCAACCAAGATGGTTCCTGAACTTGGATTATGATAGTTTGTTTAGGCATCAATTTGGAGAAACTGGAACATTAGGCATTTGACCATCTAGTTTAGGAACTTTTAGTTAGCTGTCGGACTATGGTTTTTATTGCCTTTATACCAACTAGTTGTATTCCCCTGTGCGGGATAGACAAATCAAAAAAAAAAAAAAAAGCCCATTTGGTGATGATTGGGCTGCCACATAAGCAATCATATGGCATTGATGTGGTAGCCACGTGACAGTCATTAGAGACAAGACGAAAAGCACATTGGTGCTTTTCCATATAGGAAATTGATATTTAGTTATCCCGTCTACCATTCTTTGTCTCTGAAGATTACAAAGAACATTATTATTTTTATATGAGTATTTAGTCCAGCGACCTTACCAGTCTGGCAAATGTAATTTTTTTCTAGACTCATGTAACGACTTGTTGATATATATATTATGTTATCTAACTTTATTAATAACATATTACATTTTAAAACTTTTACTTTGTATCAACCAAAAAATGTTGCATGTGATATGAAACTTAATATTACATTATCATATTTGTACGACGGTCAGATTTAAGACTTTACCTATTATCATTATGTGGAAAGAAATTATCATGGCTTTGGTGCCACCATTTCTTGCCTGCCACTATTGCTTTCGCAAATATTGCAATGCAAATTCCGTGACTCACCTCATTCCTTCATTGACATGGGCCATGCCTGCCCGTCCTTCCTTGTCTTGGCCTTTGCAAAAACTACAAAGACATTTTTTTAATTTTTTTTTTTTTTTTTGGAAAGGGAATGTACCAAACAAGGCCACACGCACACAATTCAAAATCTTCAAATTGCAAAATCTTTAATTAAAAATGGAGTAATAAATAACATTTTTACAAAAATAATAAAGTAAATAAAAAAATTTTAAAATATTTAAAAAAAAAAAAGCAATTACTTCTTTATTTACTTTTAAATATTTTTAAAACTTGTTATTTATTTTAATTATTTATTATAAAATACTATTTACTTGTTTCTCTCTCTCTCTCTAATCACACGAAACAAATCAAGTAGATCATTTCCATCTTTAATTAAAGTGATTCCCAGACATTTTTCCATTAAAAAAAAAAAAAAGAAGAAGAAGAGGACGAGACAGCCATCCAATTGCCTGTAAGTATAAACTACAGTCTAATTCCATTTCAAGCCTATATTTGCTGACCTGAAGAGTTTTTCACATCTTTTGATTCTATCTTCTAGTAGTCCATCACTCTTGGAATCTCAAGTCTTCTTTACAAAGTTGACCACGGCAATGTTTTTAGCTCTTGGAAAAGGTCAAAATAATACCACCCCAACCAATGTTTTTTTTTTTTTTTTTTAAATCCTGAACCCAAGATTCAGTGTCTTTTCCTCATCAGTCAACTGATTTGACGGTTCTAATCGTGAAATTTAATCACCATACTATATCATAGTCTCTCTTTTTTTATTTTTTTTCCTTTTTTCTGGTTACACTATATATATATATATATAAAATGTAAATTATAAATAAGATATAGTGATGGAATATTTTATCGGTCGAGATCATTTTCGATTATCTAACATGTCATATGAGGCTATCAAAATTGAGTGGTCCATGGTTCAATCCCAAAATAAAACCGAACGTACCTCCACAAAGCTCCACAGCAAATAATGACATTCTCTAATGCAAGAATAAATAAATAAATAAATAAGTAAAGAATGAGAGAGGCGTGGGGTTCTCTAACTTGTCAGCTGATTAAACTATAGACAAATGGTTTGCTTCTTCAACAACTGTCCAAAACATATAAAGGCCGCAACTTTTTGACAACCTAACCATCCCAACTCCCGAAACGTTTCGATTATTTTCTCTTCATGTTCTTCAACTGTTCCTTGTCAGCTCAGAACAAGAACTCCCTTCTCACCTTCCCTCTCTCTCTCTCTATTTTTTTTTTTTGTTTTCTGTTTTCTGTTTTCTGTTTGTTTGTTTGTTTGTTTTTTTTTTTTGGGGTTTAATGGCGAAGAAGAGAGAAGAAGGAGATATGGGTTTGTTGCTGGACGGGGTAATAGAGGCCATGCCGTTGTTCGCCAAGGAGTTGGTGGCCGGTGGTGTCGCCGGTGGCTTCGCAAAGACCGTCGTCGCTCCTCTCGAGCGTGTCAAGATTTTGTTTCAGGTTCAAGATTTTCGTTTCTTGCTTTTTGTGCACTGTCTAGATTGTCAATTATGTTTTGCTTCCTGGGTTTCTGCTCTCCTTTTATATATATATATATATATATATATATATATATTTCTGTTTTCCTTGATGGGTCGTTGTCAGAATTGGTTCTTATCTATGGTTTTTTTTTTTTTTTTAATGCTATGACTTGTTTAGAATGAGAAATAATATGATGAAGTTTGTCCATTTAAGTGCCATTGATTTCCTGCGCCAAATATTTTTGCTATGAGTTGGTTGTGTACATTCAAGTACTGGCAATTTTGAAACAAACAAATAGATTGAGAAATAAATAGAATATGCATGGCGGTGAAATTTTTTTTTCCTTGTCAATGCTGGTCCATTGATCCAAGGAAATTGGAGTAGATAAAGAAGCTTGTTAAGTTTTTTGCGAATGTTTCTCAAAATTTCATGCTGTGGAAATGAGTTCGTTTGTTGGATAAGATTTACAAGCAAGAAGCTCATTCTTGAAAGTCGGAGAAAGAACTTATTCGTTATGTTTCTCAGACGAGAAGAGCGGAATATCAGAGCATAGGGCTACTGGGATCCTTTAAAAAGATCGCAAAGACAGAAGGGGTTTTAGGTTTCTACAGGTGAATTCCGAGTCATTATCATTCTCTTGAAGGTTGTTTTCATCCGTTTAGCTCAACGTCTTTTGGATTTTTGTATAGAGGGAATGGAGCTAGTGTTGCAAGAATTGTTCCCTATGCAGCATTGCATTACATGGCCTACGAACAATACCGCAGATGGATAATCGACACCTTTCCCGATGTGTGGAGGGGGCCGATACTTGATCTAGTGGCAGGATCATTTGCTGGAGGAACGGCTGTGCTTTTCACTTATCCTCTTGATTTAGTTCGAACTAAGTTGGCTTATCAGGTAAATTATTGGACAAAGAAAACGATTAGGTCCCTTGCTCTGTTTCTTCTCTCTCCCTCTTCATCATTGCGAAGAATAATTAGCGTGTGGATTAGTGCAGGTTGTCGATTCATCAAAATTGAGTGTTCAAGCGTTAGCTAACAATGAACAAGTATATAAGGGAATTCGTCATTGTTTCTCCAAGACTTACAAAGAGGCTGGAATTAGGGGTCTCTACCGTGGTGTGGGTATGGATACAAAACTGTTTACATCACGAGTGCTGACATTGCGCGTTTTTGTGACTTGTTGACCTCCTTCTGTTTATCACATGAACACAATTTTTCAGCTCCATCCCTCTATGGAATCTTCCCATATGCTGGTTTGAAGTTTTACTTTTATGAGGAGATGAAACGCCACGTCCCTGAAGAGCATAAGAAAAACATTATGGTGAAACTTGTATGCGGATCTGTCGCCGGTTTGTTGGGCCAGACTTTTACCTACCCGCTTGATGTTGTCAGGAGGCAAATGCAGGTAATGAATGTACTTCCAAGTTCAATCTTCTTGGAACTCAAATTTCAATGTTTGATATTATGAAAGCAACGGGTGGCTGTCATTTTAATAGGTTCAACGGTTCTTGCCGTCAAACAGTGTAGAAGTGAAAGGAACAATGGAAACCCTCGTTAAGATTGCCCAAACTCAAGGGTGGAAACAATTATTTTCAGGACTTAGCATCAATTATTTGAAGGTGGCTAAATCCCATTCATTTTGCTTATAGCTATGTACCTTCTTTTCTGCGTTGATGATCGAATATTCAGCTTTGTTTGTTTTAGGTTGTTCCCTCTGTGGCAATCGGGTTCACGGTTTATGATGTTATGAAGTCATCCCTGAGAGTTCCATCTCGGGACGAAGCTGTGGTTGAAGTGGTAACCAATAAAAGGAATATCCAACAATCATCCTTTCAATCCTCGTAACGATTTTCTCGTAAGTTTTTCTTTGAGTCACTCTCCAGCAGAAGAGAAGCGAAGCTTTGCCTGACCTTTAGAAAGGTCAGTAGAGATTGACTAACTCTACCATTGGAGTTATTCGAAATTGAAATTTCCATTCTTTGAGCCGTGTAATGAAGACTGGGAGATTGACCAGACCACCTTATTACAAGGTTTCAATAAAGGACGATTTATTTGTATGCAGATAGGAGTCCTTACACAATGCACATACAAAAGGTGAAAGGGCTAATAAAAAATTCTAGTTCTATAACTGAATAATGTGCTAAATTTTTCTTTTTTGTAATGAACTCGTAGGAGATGACCTTAGAGTGATGAAATCTTGTATAGTTCTTATCATCTGGGTATGTCACTCAAAATTTCTCATTTTTTTTTGTTTTTTGCAATAAAAAAATAATAATAATAACATGCGGATATCCTCAGATAGATCATAGAAGCAGAATGGAGATGGTCGTATAACTTGTACGTTGTAAAGCACGTTTGTAGAACTAGTAATATCAGATGGTGATTGAATCAAGTACAAGAATAATTTACAAATAAACATTCTATGTTTTCTTTTGATAAAACAAACTACAGACATTCGCCACTTACAAGGCTTAGATCAAGCCAAAACTCACTTTGAGGGAGCGCGTTCAAATGCCTCTACCAATAATCCCGACATGAGCATTTCCCGTCCTTGAAATGATGGAAGCGCTTGTTATCCCTAACTATCAGCTCTCTTCCAACAATCTTAGACATGATTTTTATCGCATTGTGGCAATCGCCGCAGATCCTGAGGTTCTTCATAATTCTAAGAGTTGTCCTTGGCGGAGTACTAATGAGGCCGTAAGCAATCGCCAAACGCTCGCTGTGGTATTGCAAGGCCTGCTCTTTTGCTTCCTCGTCGATGTCATGAAGCACATATCTTGTATCAGGCACATAACCTGCTTCCCTTATTTGCCCATTCAGACCCTTTAGTTTCTGATAAACCTCTTCCTTGTAAGGATTTGGACACCGATACTCACTCACCCTGTTCTTCTCTTCCATCATGTTAGTTTCCAAATTCCTCTTCCTTTGGGGCAATGGGATTTTGTTAGGAATGACCTTAGAAGGATCGAGTGCAGCCAGTAACCCCTCAACACGGTCTTCAAGTTCGAGATCTCCGTGAATTCGGGCAAAATTCCAAAGAGCCTCCCACACTTCAGCCGTCGGCTCAAATGGCATTTTTTCTATAAACTCCTCTGCTTCATTCAAGTGGCCCGACTTCCCAAGAACATCAATGATCCCCAAATAATGCTCAATCCCGGGCACAATCCCGTACTCATTCTTCATGGCTTCAAACATCATCAACCCTTCTTCCACGGCTTCTGCAGTAGCGCATGCTTCAAAAACCACCAAAAACGTCTCCTTGTCAGGACGCAATCCGACATCCTTCATTTGTTCAAACAACAACAGCCCATTATCTCCCTGTCCATTCACCGCATACCCATTGATCATCAAATGCCACGAGCCAATGTTTCTCTTAGTCATTCTATCAAACACCTTGCGTGCATCTTTCATACTCCCGCATTTCACGTACATTTCGATCACCTTATTGCTCAACTCAACATCACCACCAAACGGCGAGCGCTTCAGGAAGCCATGGACCTTTCTCCCGACTTCAAGCGACTTCGAATCCCGACACGAATTCAACATAACACGAAAAACCTCGTAATGATCAGCAGAAACACCTTGACCCATGAACTCCAACGCCTCTTCGATCCTACCCTCCTCGCACAAACCCATCAAATCCATATTCCGAGGAAAAATCCGTACTGGGTCACTCTCATTCCGATTGTTCGACCGGTCGTAATCCAAATTCGGGTCATTTATCCGCTGGAACCGGCTCTTCTTACGCCTTTCCAAAGGCTGGGTCTTGGGCTGAGGCGTCGCAGTTTCTCGGCGAGATCTGGGGCCACAGCCGTAGCGGCGAGAGACGCCGGGAGTGTTGGCGGAGGCGTGGAGAGGTTTGGGCGAGATGGTGTGGAGAGGAGAGGAGGGATTTGGACGAGTTGTTGGGACGAGAAAGTGAGAGAGCCGAGGAAGAAGTTGTGGAGTGGTTAGAGATTTGAAGTGGGGAGATGATCGTGTGGAGTTGCCGGTTTGATAAAGAGAGAGCGGAGGAGGAGAAGTCGCCATTTCTGTAATGTACACCGCCCAAAGCCAGAGTGTCCCGACCGACTGGCATGGTCTAGTTATTTGTAGTCCTATTTTTTGGAGGAGATGAGAGAGAATACGACGTCGTTTGCATTTTTTTTAATTTTATTTTTTGGGGCTAAAAATGAGAAAAGAAAAATGGCTTTAAAGTGCATTATTGTTCAGTAATAAATATGATTTAATTAAAAGTTGTATTTATTGACTGAAACAATAAATTTTATCTGTCTTATTAGTACAAAATGTGAATTTTCATTTTTCTGTTGTTGTTGTTATCTGAGGTGTCTTTTCTGGTCTTTGATTTATAAAGTGTTCCTGTTAGTTTATTTAGATATTTTTTTCTCAGTTTTATAAATTAGTTTAACTCCGATTAAACTATATATTTTTATCTTAATTTTTTTTTAAAAAAAATCAACAAAATTTATAACTAGTTTTTAAAAAATCAACCAATTCCGACTTAAAAATTTTATCTACAACTAACTTACCAAACAGAGGTTTCATGTTAAACAATTCATGAATTAACATTCATGAAGAGAAAAAAATAGTTTTCAAATGGACACCTAATTTATCTACCAAAGACTTTTGTATTTATCGAGAAATTGATGGGAATTTCGTGACAATTATATGTGTGTTTTCTTGAGAAACTAATGGTATGGAAGAATGCCTTTAAATAGGCCTTGTAATTGAAGCTAGAGTAAAAATAAAAAATAAAAAATAAAAAATGTGAAGATATGGGTACAAACTATCTTTGGTGCCATGAGAGTGATGTTTGAGGAAAAACCTCTCAGCCCTAAGATGGAAAAGGATGGAAAATAGAGAAAATTGTTCATATGTTTAACCATGAACTCAAGTGGCTTAGACTCTGAAAGGTATTAGATTGAGCTTTAAGATCAGCCATGGAAGCTAAAGTTTGTAGATTGGGGAGGGACGTTGATGAACAATTTTATAGATCGGTAACTGATTGTGGGAAGCTTTGAATGTCGAGAACCAATACGATTCACTCTGAAGTTCATTGTCGAAAATAGGACTAAACCAAATTTAGTAGATAACCATTGATACCTAACCACGGCGAAGCAGATAGCACGAAGACAAGTTTTTTAAGTTGCGAAATCTGCCTTGCAAATGGCAGAGTGCAAAGAACATCATGGTTCTTGGCTACAAGCATTGCAGGACTACTGGAAAAGGAGCAATATCATGATGTTGACTTTCCACCACCAGCAAGACTGGTCGACTGGGTTGCAATTCCTGAATACTCCGACAAGAAAAAAACAATATTTTGATCACCAAACACATGCGGTGTCGGAGACCGTAGCTGTGGATGGCGGAAAAGACGCCCCTTCTGGGGCAACGAATAAAGAGGAGCGATTATCAGTCTTCACGTTCAATGCTTTTTTTAAAGTAAAAGTCACATCCGAGAAGCTGGGATGATATCAGATCCACTTCACTTCTGAATCCTGGTGGTACCTGTTTGTTCCTACAAGCTTTATACAATCCATGATCAAACCCTCTTCCCCCTAAACCCGAGAGTACGCCCTAGATAATGAAACCGCCAATAACTCCCCAGAAGTAACTGAAATTCACTTTCACCACAATACGATTAAGCAACTCTGCTTTTCGAGTTTCAACATGAACAAAGCAAACATGGACAACAACTCAGAGGGACATAAATATTATGCCAGTCATTATTCCTTCTACAAACGTCCTCATTACCAGCCATCACTTTTTAACAAAATTCCACACAGGAGATCTCATGGAGTAGCCATATCTTAAACAAAATTCATTAGATTATATAGTCGGACCATTCGGAGATAAAGGAAGTATGATCCATAGACTCCCCCGGCACATCCTCATGCTTAGACGGCCGTTCCTTCCCTCCAACCAGCCTGGCTGGGTTCCCTACTGCAGTGGTCCGTGGCGGCACCTCGATGAGCACCACCGAGCCAGCCCCAATCTTGGCACCTTCACCAATCTTTACATTCCCTAAAATGGTGGCACCGGCACCAATCAAAACCCCATCTGCAATCTTCGGATGCCTGTCTCCGCCCACCTTCCCCGTCCCACCAAGCGTGACGTGGTGCAAAATCGAAACATTGTTTCCAATCACAGCCGTCTCTCCCACCACAACTCCGGTCGCGTGGTCGAACAGGATCCCTTTACCGATCTTCGCCGCCGGGTGTATGTCCACCGCGAACACGTCTGCTATGCGAGACTGAAGCGCCAGAGCCAGCGGCCTTCGCGACTGAGACCACAGCTTGTGTGAAACTCGATGGGCCTAAACGGAACAAATCGACCGTACATCCAATTCAGAATCAATTCAAAGCAAAAATTTCAATAAATTTTGATTGAAACTTAAAATTCGGCTGTTAAAGTCGGTAAAAGCAAACAGATTCTTGAATATCCAAAATTCAATCATGTAATTTAGTAAATAAATTAGAGACACTAAAACACATTATTTATGTATAAATACATACATATATACACATATGTAAAGCAAAAAAATTTTCCCAGGGTTTCTATTAAACAGAAACTGGAAAATCCACGGGAACTGAATAATTCGGCTCTGATCAATTCTGTCACTAGATTCACTGGATCTACACAATCGAAAAAAGAAAAATTCAACTACAAATCGAAGAAAGAATTTCCATGGAAGCGTGAAATCAAGTACCTGACAGGCCAAGAAGCCCTTGTAGTTGAGAAGGCAGTGAGAGAAGGAGACGCAGGCGGGGTCGCGCTCGCGGGCGGCGCGGAGGTCGGCGACGACGGCGGAGCGAAGGGAGGGGTCGGAGAAGGCGTTGAGGAAAAGGTCGTAGAGGAGAGTGGAGAGGAGAGTGGAGGAGCAGAGCTTGTTCCCCAGGTGGAACGCGAGAGATCGCTCGAGAGAGGAGTGAGAGAGGATGGTCGAGTAGAGGTAGCTGGCCAGCGCCGGCTCCGACTCGGCGTCGCGCCGGGCCTCCGCCTTGATCTGCGCCCACACCCAAGCCTCCTCCTCGCCGTCCTCCGCCGCCGGCGCGTACCGGATCTCGCCCGCCGGCATTTCAGTCTCCGATTGAAGGCGAGCGATAATGGTTGATTATGTGGGTTTTTTTTTTTTTTTTTTTAAATTATTTGGAGAATATTTTCTACTTGGGAAAAGGCCAACTGTGTCCTTTACCTTTTACACCTGAAATATTTCAGGTGGGGAATAATCTAATGGATTGTTTGGTTTTTTGTTTTTTATTTTTGACTGAGTTGCGTTAAGCCACGTTGCATAGCATGTTTTTCTTCACGTAATTAACAAAAATAAAAAAAACAAACAAACAAACAAACAAAACATAATTGAAAAAAAAATAAACAAAACAAAAGACCATAGACAAAATGAAAATAAAAAAAGAAAAAGAAAAAAGGGACTTATTTAACTTTTAATCCTGAAACTATTCAACAAATGTTATTTTAGATTTTAGTTACTAATTATTAAAATGTCTGGAAACGAGTTCATGATTTATTAAGTTATTATTATTATTATTTTTATTTATATAATTGTCAAAATTAACAAAGAAAAAAATAGTTACTTTTTAATAATTGTTTTATAACATGGTTGTAGTTATAAACAAACCAACTAATTTAGGGAACATGGATTGGAAATTCATTTTACGATATTTTTCTTTTTGTTTAAAATGGCATTAACCTAAATAATAAAAATATTGACAATTGTTTGCGTTTTTTTTTTTTTTTTTGAAATTACCTATATTTTGTTTGTTAGTTTTTTTTAGTTCCTTTTCTTCAAAGCCAGATACGACAAAAAAATTATAAAATATCCATATGATTAGGAAAAAAAACAGGGAGAAAAACACATGTAAATAAATAGCCACTAGAAATAAGAAATGATTAATGTACACAAAGCTACAACATAATTCTTCTAATGTCTATACCATGCTCACAAGTCCTATAAACAACAATTGTCCTTCACATCTGTAAACTTCAAATTGAATTAAAGCCCGGAACAAGAAAAAACCAGCACCATTTAATTTCCTTCCAGAGGTTGATATCTTCTTGACAAAGAACCATAAGATGTGATTGCTTAACAATTAGGAAGTAATCTTAAAATTCCAGACCTCTAAACCCGAAATATGGATTCAAAAAGTTTCTTAGACAACCAACATTCATTTTGCTGCCGCAGATTAGGAAGTAAATCTATTCACCCTCATCCCTTTGTGCTCCTTACACCTTACTCTTCCGGCAACAGGCTCCCTTGTGCAGAGCAATCCATCACCTAAAACCACTCCGCATATCGTATCATAGTTGGTGTTTGACCTCTTTGGAAAAGATTGAGCTTGCCTTTCCCAAGAGAAGCACATCTGGGATGATTTGGTTTTGGAAACCAGATGATCAGGCAGATGACACAGTTTTTCTTTTGTGAATGATACGGAGCTGGGTTTGTGAATTCTCATCCCTTTGTGATCAAGACATCTTTTGTTTCCTTTATGCGGCTGAGTTGCGCAAGGAGAGCCATCAGACAAGATGAATCCACATATCGGAGTGAAGCACTGACTTGAATTATAGTTGACTGTATTTGGTTGGAGCTTTTCCAAGTCATGGCTTGAACTTGGTACAGCCAAAGTGGGTTGTGAGTCAACATTTCTATTAAATATCCCGACCGCAACTGACCCTTTAATCCTCATCCCTTTGTGTTCAGCACACCTTTTTCTTCCTTCAACTGGTGGTCTTTTACAGACGGAGTCATGGCCCAAAACCACACCACAAATGGTAGTATCCTCCGGAAGAACGACTTTTCTATCCTGAACCAACCTGGGTTGTGACCTGCCAAACTTGAAAACCCCAGAAAAGTAACTCTGGCTCTCCTCATCAGCAAAAGGATCAATTTTTTCCTCTGCAAAAGGATACTTCCCTGCTTTGATCCTAATACCCACTCGTGTCTGATTGTAAGGTACAAGCTTCCGGGCAATATCAGAAAAGTGGATGTTTGACGAAGAAACCTTCTTCAGTTTGATGAGGATATCATCACGACGTCGTGTACCATTAATGCTTGTGTTCCAGGCATAATCAAAGGTGTTAAGCAGCTGTGTTTCTGTTTTAATCGCGTCGCTTTTGCTTTGCATCTGTTTGACAATCAATGAAGGAAAGAAAAGTAGATACTGTCATCTTCCCAAATTTCAAGCTCAACTTTCCATTTCCATGCAAGAACAATAATCCCCATGGCTATAAACTATGGTTATGCATAGACCCAAAATATGCGAACACTACCCAACAAACCCTATACGACCAGTCCCAGCATCAAGTTATACAAAATTAAGTACACAATGTTAACAGCGCCCACTACTCGGTAGAGCTTGCTATAATTCCATAAAGTAAATGGTTGAAGCTGCTCATGAAATATAAAGGAACGAATAAGGGATATACTCACAGGAGCCCATCTAAAAACAATTGGATAGTCTCTTGAAAGTATTTCCTCGAACAATCCAGGGCCTTTCTGAGGAGTGACTGTTTTACAATCATTTAGGCAGCTATTGCCCAAATGAGCACCAGTACGGCCATAATGCTGAAGTCGAGTCCTCACATTGTCAGCTTGTCCAAGGTAAACAACAATTATACGTTCCGAGTCAAGCTTCCCTATCTCGCGGCCTAAACCCGTCTTGGATACGGCAATGCCAAGTTCATACACCCCTGGACCTGAATTTTTAGGGAGATTATGAACCCTATACCTTTCGGCTCCTTCCTTTCCCAGCGAATAGTCTTCCCAGTCAGAAGGGCCAATGAGAATCTAACATAAAATAACAACAATCCAATGATGAAAACACTGTGCCAATCAAACTGCAAACTCAAACATGTTAAGAGTTTAGTTTAGTTAACTGTGGTCATTTTCACTATTTTTGCAGTAAAATCAACTGCTTCTTGTTGCTGATATATATATATATATATGTCATAACACACCAACACCCGTACGTATTCAAGACCATTCAAGAATTGAAAATGTCAATTTTTGAAATTGGGCAATTGGCATTTCTGAAATTGGGAACAAGCCCAGAAAGAAAATAACTGAATCAAGGCTGAATAATGAAACTGAGTACAGAATCAGTACATATAAACCTTTACACACGAACAAACAAAAACAACAAAAAGGAAATACAAGTGTCCATAAAATATTTGCCCTCAAAAATGATAAACCTCATAACTTCACTCGAAATGCTTAAAGAAGCCAACTTGAACGATTAAAACGCTGTACAGATTTCAATTCAGTCTCAAATTCTAATAAAGAAATCCAAAATCTCGATTCCCCCAATTCCAGAAAACACAAGCACAGAGAGGGAAAATAGGGAGGGAGAGAGAGAGAGAGTACGAAATTACCTCCCATTTGGAGAACTCACGATCGTGCTTGGTCCTCTGACAGTCTTCCCTCTTCAACCTCGAAACGCCGCCGGCGACAAGACCTCTGATAACCATGTCTCGTCTACAGCCAAGAAATAAGACCGTTACTCGCACTGTCCCTCACTGGTTTGAAGTGTTCTCTTACCGTCTTCCCTCTACAACCTCAAAACAACGCCGGCAACCGGATCTCCGGCGACCATGTCTCGGCTAAGGCCAAGAAATATGATCGTTACCTTACCCGCACCATCCCTCGCTGATTTTTAACGCTATGAACGGAGACAAAAATACACACAATTTGTCTTTAACGTTAATTATTAAAAAGTACCTTTCAGCCCTCAAAATTTTTGAAATTTTCAACAGCCCACAAAAGTTTTGCAATTTATAAAAGTGTCCCAACCTAATATCTGAAACTCCTTTTTTTTCTCCTCTCTCTTCCCGAACTCATTCTCTCTCTCTAACGGAAGCACAATCCAAGCATTCTTTCCACCGAGCTTTCCACTGAGGGAAGAAATTTTGGGGATCCTAAAATTTTGAGGTAGGGTTCTGAAATTTCCACATTGAATCGGTGTTTTTCTCCTTCATTTCATTCTGATTTTCCACCCAAAAAAAAAAAAAAAGGACCTAGACCCAGAAATTCTCAGTACCTAGATTGAGTTTCTCCTTCGTAATTTTCGTGTTATTTTCTGAATAACTGATGGGATATCTTCATATTAGCATAGGTTTTGCATGAGCTATAAAAGCCCTCCATTTTCTGTCCTAAAAAAAAAGGTGGTTCTGCAAAGATTAAAGACTCCATTTTTCGGTCCTATTAGATTAAAGAATCAAACTGAGGCCTGATTATAAGGATTTCGTTCTGAAAAACCTGATTAAAGTTGATTCATTTCAATGTTTTGAGACTTCGCTAAAATTTTTCTAAGAAGTAGAGGCCTTGGATAATTGCTGCTAAGGAAGATTCTAAGAAAAGAAAAGGGGGGAAAAAAGAAAATCTAACTTTGGGATGTTGTTTGATTATTTTTGTTCTTCAATTGGGAGTTTGTTATCTTATTATTGTACTCTAAACACAAATTTGATTGAAAAATATGTTGGTGTCTAATCATTTGAGGGAAATTCCTGTTTAAATTAGTCGAGATCTTTAGTACGAATTCTGATTTCTATTTTTCCAGATAGAAATTTGGTCATATTAGCATGGGAAAAAAAATGTCACTTGGTTACTGCGAAATTGATGTAGTTCAAAGTTTGTTGTCGGAAGTTGCAGTTTGATGGATCAATAAAGTAGATGTTGTTCTTGAGCTTTCCTTGTATAACGTCTAGTAACTACCGTTTCGATTCTCCTCGTCATCGTCAACAGATTGTTTTTGTGGTAAAGTTACACTCACACAGACTGTCATTGTGTGAATTTTGAATATAAATTAAAAAAACGAAAAAGAAAAAAAAAAAAAAAAAAACCGTTTTTCCAGGATAAATCGAATGAATGAGGACTCACAGTGGAGGGCTTCACGGGCCGACGAACCGGCTTCATAGGGTGAAATCCGGCGCGGGCGAGCTTCGGGGGAGAGGGGGGGGGGGGTGGTAATTGAACTCTGGTGATGGCGTGGGTGGCAGATCGGCGAAGGAGACTTCGGGGGACTTCCTGTGCAGGCACTTCGGGGGGGCCGCGAACTCCGGCGCAAGTTGGGGGGAGGGTTGGGGGGCGCGAACTCTG
>JAFMPE010176328.1:0-12167 GCA_024759925.1 Ficus religiosa
GGGGCCACCGGCTTCTGGGGGGCGCCTGGCCTCGTGGGCATATGGGGGGGGGGCAAATCTGATCGGCGGGGAAGTTGTTGGCGTTGGGGAAGGGAAGGGGTGGTTTTTTTTTTAATTAATCTATACTAATATGAGGTAAAGTATATGATAATTATGATATACAAGCAACATCTTAACTGTTCGATTACATCTTAACGATTTGAAAATGAGCTCTATCGATAAGGAATATTAAAAGAGCTTTACCGCAACTTTACTCTTTTTATAAAAATAATAATTTTTTGAGTTTTAAACTTAGAAACTCCGGCCTAAATTCCTTACGTCCCAGTCGTCAAGCTAGTCCTGAGTTCTTAGTTCACCAATAGTAGTTCTAAAGAAAATAAGCAGACCATGTAAAGTCAAGTACAAAAATTAAAAAAATAAAATAAAATAAAATTCCAAATGAGGTTCCCTAAAGTCTCAATCTTCTAGAAAAGCAAGTTCTTTTCCACACGGGCCATTACCCTATTTTATTTCGAATGACTTTTTAGACCAATAGCAAAACCTAGATTTTTTTTTTTTTTTTTTTTTTGAAATCTAGCTATTGGTGTTGAAACATAAGAAAATATTCAGATATTTTAAGAATGAAAAAATCATAACTTAAAATAACATAATTACCCTCATATTTCACAATTTTTGTAAATTTTAATTACAGCAAAAAACTTCATACAAAAGGGGAACACATAATGATAATGATATCCATTAGATCTTGATAATTATTCCTCACATCTTTCTATAGATAACTACTACAAAATACAGATTTTATTCCTTAATATCTCCATGCCCTAATCTACAATGTTATTGTTATATCACTGTAAATAAACGTTATCATCATGTTATTGGAAACAAAAAAGGGGGCCATTTACATTTGCTATCATTATGATAAACACGTTATCATTATGTTATTGGAAAAAAGACTTCTAAAAAAAAAAATCATTTTCTTAATTCCTTAAAACTTCACATTTGTTAAGGAAGTTCATTAAAAAGGCCATTTACCCACTTATCCTTATAAGTTTCTTTAAAGGATACATTATTTTTCCAACATATATATATATATATATATATGTATGTGTGTGTGTGTGTATTTTTTTTTTTTTTTTAAATTTGAGTGCCCCGCAGACCAGGCACCAGCTTCGCGCCTTCCTTACGTGGAACACGTTTACCTGTATGACATTAACAGGAATTCTAAAAAATCCAATTTCTAGAAGCTTGTACAAACACGTTAACTGAAACTATAGTTACTGAACCCACCAAATATTTGTCTGCCACACCAAAATTATGGGGACTTCCTGGATAATTTCCAAAAAGTCTGCCAATCGGAGGTTCACAAAACCACTATATAATACTTCTTCACCAATTCAGTATTTTGCAAACAAGTCATTTTGCAATTCAAAGCCAAAAAACAGATTAGAGACGAGCAAAGAAGATTTTCCATTCAAAATGGTCAAGATTGAGATATTTTCGGAAGAGATCATCAAACCGTCTTCTTCCGACAACCTCAAACTTTACAAACTCTCTCTCCTAGATCAGCTAGCTCCTTTTTTTTATGTCCCTGTTGTTCTTTTCTACTCAGCTCCTGATGATCAGATCGACATCCTTAAGAAGCTAAAGAAGTCTCTGTCCGAAACTCTAGCCAAGTTCTACCCTTTGGCTGGAAGGATCCACGACGATTCGTACGTGGAAGTTTTTGAGAACGATGGTGTTCTCTTCGTCGAAGCTCGAGTGAATGTTCAGCTCTCGGAGATACTTGAAACCCCGGAAATAGGCTTGGTGGAAAAGCTCCTTCCTCTTGATTCCTATGGAGGGAAAACAGGGGGGAATGAGGGAGTCAGGGCTATGGCGGTTCAGTTAAATGTGTTCGAGTGCGGTGGCATTGCTATTGGCATTTGCATTTCGCACAAGATTGCTGATGGGACCACGCTTTCCTCTTTCCTCAAAGCCTGGGCTGAGATTACTACGTCTTTCAGTGGTGGTGATCGTATTGATGATCACGACGGTGTGAAGGATATCACTAATCCCTTTTTGGACTCTGCTTCGGTTTTCCCTCCAAGGGAGGTTCATGTTCAGAGCCCACGCAATATGATAAAGAGAGGGAAGATTGTGACAAGGAGATTTGTGTTCGATAAGTCTAGTTTGGAAAAACTCAAAGTCAAAGCGGCTACGGATGATTGTAGCCCTACTAGAGTGGAAGCTGTGACTGCTCTTATATGCAGAACAGCTATGAATTCATCGAAGGGAAGATCAGCAGAGAAGGGTTCTAGAACAAGTCCATCCATGGTGATATCGCACGTGGTGAATTTAAGGTCAAGAATGGATCCACCATTGCCCGAGAATTCATTGGGCAACATTTGGAGGTGTGCAGAGACACAAATTGTTGAAGAAGGGAGCAAGAAGCTAGAGATGCATGATTTGGTGGTTCAGATGAGGAAAGCGATAAGGAAAATGGACAAAGACTACGTGGAGAAGCTCCAGAGTGAAGACGGGTTTGTGCAAGCTTTCAAATCTCTTAAGGAGGCAAGTGTACTAGTGTCTGAAGGAGTGGTTCCTTTCTACAAGTTCAGCAGTTGGGTTAGGTTCCCAATCTATGAAACCGATTTTGGATGGGGAAAACCCATCTGGGCATGCATTACTAGTGTGCCTATTAAGGATGTTGTGATATTGATGAGCAATAGATTTGGTGATGGGATTGAGGCGTGGGTTAACTTGGAGGTAGATGACATGACTCGGTTCGAGCGTGATGAGGAGCTTATAGAGTTTGCTCCTCAGGCAAGGAGTTAGATTAGAAGTATATTGCAACCTGGTTTACGTTGTGCTGGATCTTCTTTCACTAGGGGCTGGTTCTTGTCATTTATTACGGTATGTAAATACATATGTATTTATATATAGTGTGTATGTGTGCGCACGAGCTTGTGTATTTATTATATTTCGAGAGATTTTGTGAACATGACCTGTTCGAGATTCAGAGTTGGAGATTCGACTCCTGTTTGCATAAATTTAAACTTTTACGAGAGAAAGCACTACAGAAAAAATAGTATGAATTATCTTTTCACGATATGGAAGGGGTGAAGGAATAAGAGAGAAGGAAACTAGAGCTGCTAAACTTCTTCAGTGGTTCATGACACCGTTTGAAGCAAAATTACCAAATGTTGCTTGTGCCAAAGCACGGGCATTGCCCGATATTTCTGCATAAAACGGAACACCAAACAAATGAGTCAGCCATTCACGTACAAAGAGGATTTCAAACAAATTCATTCAGATTTCGAGTTTTCAAACAAGCAACAGCAAGAAAGATCATCTTTGCCCATCACAACAGACGAAATAGAAACACTCCACAACAATCAATCTAGCTTAAATCCAATGACTCATTAGTTTATGTATAAACAAGATTTCACACAAACAAGAAAGAACCTCCTAAATAGCTCAATCAATAGGTAATATACTATATAACATACACAAATAAGATTTTAGTAGTACAACAAGTATTTGAAACTGATTAAAACCATCTCCAAGTACGTAAATTGCTTCTGACACGTGATTTTGTCATGTTAATCATCATCTTAAGCACTATCTATAGATATATATATCCATTCCAGGAAATCTTCTAACTCTTATTTGTGATGTAACCCCCATGATATCTGCACGAATTCGAAAATCAGACTTCATAGTTGTACAGAAATGTTCTCGTGCATTAAGGCGAACGCAACATACAGGAGCATGAACAGTGAATCATGGCAGCAATCGACGAACATCTGACCTCTCAAAAAGATTAACAAATCGAGACTCTTAACTACGATCAGTATGACTAACTTGAGAGTGTTTGTGCTGGTTTTGTGGTAGGACCAAGAATTGCTTGGCCGGTAGCTTTTGATGCAGCAATCTCGTCCAAACGCTTCCATGCAGTTTCATGTTTCCTTCTTGTCTCCTCCAGTTTTAACTGATCCTCCTGAAATTTCTGCAAACACTCCTCAAATAGTTCGGGATCAACTTCAAAGAAAATCTTGCGTACATTAAGTGTCAAGCTTTGGACCACTTGGTTCCAGTGCGTATGACCATTCTCCAACGCAGGGAAGACGATGGGCAGTATCACTTTACGGTTTTGTCTAATTAAGTTCTCGATGTGCTCATTGTTCCACAAGCACAAAGCCCTCTCCGCCACCTGTAAGAGCAAGAAACCGAAAGCTAAAATTTTCAGGTTCATAGTAGGAATAGCATGTCTAAGAATCAGAAGGAAAAGTAGAATTCAATAAGTATTTAACATATGAAATTACTAATAAGATTAAGTTCCCTTAATTTTAACACATTTTAGTTAGATACATTTTGCATATTTACAAAGGAAAATTTTAATGCATGCAAGTAGATTTCTTGAAATCAAATCCTCGAGCCATCTAATGATATTGAATAATGATTTTTACTCTTTAAAGGTTTGTATTATATTACAAATGCAGTAAACATTGAATGGGAAAAGAAATTAAAGGAAGACCGTAATTTACATCTCGCAACCTGAAAGTGAGAACTGCTCAAGCAACGAGCAATCTGGCGAAAAAGCGGTACCATACACCTTTGGAATTCTGCTGGCTGAGTTACTTCTAGAATTTCCTCCAGTTTATGTAGGAAAATAACTTTCTTTGAACTATTAGTGATCGGCCAATACTTTAAGAGACCTCTTATGACGGTATCTGCAAGTTTGCAGTCTTTTTCCACGAACTGCGTAATGCAATATGACAACTGCTGTTGATACATCAGTAAGCATTTCGGTTTATGAAGGGGGATCAAAGCCCGCACAAGGAATAGTTTGTGTTCCTCCTTAAGTGGCATAGCAAAACCATTGATTATACTTCCCAAAACCTCTAAAAGCTCAGCAATCCCATTATGCTTCTCTGTCTCGAAAATAAAACGGAAGAATATATTGTTGATTGCCTTCCTTATAAACGGCCGATGCACCATGAACTTTCCATATATGCGATGCAAAATCGTTTTCAGATACTCCCTTTCCCTAGGATCCTCGGAATCGAAAAGATCCAACAACTTGAGAACAAAGGAGTGGTCAACATACCTCTTGGCCAACTTTGCATCGGTTTCGGGAGATGCAATAAACCTCAAAAAGAATTCATACACAATCTGCAAGTGCGGCCAAGCAAGATCCATCAAACTCTCTTCCTCTTCAACATCATAGGCTTCTACAGCCTTAGTTTCACGGGGTTGTGAAGACATTATCCGAAACAAATTCACGGACACCATCCTTATAGCCTCTTGCATGACAGTTTCACTGAACTTCCCATTGGCAGAAGTAACATAATCCACCAGCTCAAGCAATGTCTGTCGTTTGATTTCTTTTTCCTTCAGATGCTGAGTCGGGTCAGCGAAGTCAAAGACAACACAACACAAATTGAGCTTTTTGATGAACAAATTTTGCTTCTCAGAGCTTGGTACATCCCTAAATGCTGGCAAGGCTTCATAAGAAGCAGACACTAAGTTGCCATTTGGCTTTGTATTTGCAACTTGGGCAAGCTTACTTCCATGACTATATCCTAAATCCGAAACCAAATCAAGGCTCGGAAGAGATACGGAATTAGAGTTTATCGGCCTGGTACTCGCTAGATCACTGCTCCTTGAACTGAAGGAAGCGTCTGAAGAAGCAGATGAACCTCCAAAGTCGGGTTTTTCAGCCGACTTAGACGGCCTCCGTGGAAGCTTACCAAGTATCTGCTTGATCATGACTTCAACAAATCCAATTCAAAACACCAAATTTGGAGAAACCCAGATACAAATGAAGACTGCTTTAAAGCAGAAACCGACTCACCAAAGTGACAAGAACCTCAATCTTCACAAAATCCCATCTCAAACCAATGAACAAATAGCCATCTTGTTATAAATTTGATGAAGAAACCCATAAACACAACCCAGAAAGTAAAACACCATGACAGAAACTCTTAATCTCATGTGTCATTCTCTTTCTCTACAATAAAACACCAGACTTTTTCTCAGTAACCCAGTTTCAGAAACTAAAAATATGACACTACTAAATTATTTATTAAAAAACAAAAAACTGAAAAACATAAAAACTAAATTAACAACCTTTCCTAGTTGTATCATCTTCCTAGAAGTACCTGGTTAAGGAGTATAATCATAATGATCATAAAAAATCAGCACATAGCTCAGTTGAATCTGGGTGTGATCTAAAACGCCAGAATATGCCCATCAAAATCAGTGCAAAAAATGAAGAGAAAAAATTGAAGAAATGGAACAAGACACTGACCAAAAACAGAAAAGGAGAGAAGAAGAAGAAAAATCCCAGATTAAAGAAAAGGACAAAATGCTTGATACTTACCAAGGTAAAGAGTTGAAGAAGTAGAACGTGAAAAGGGCAAAAAAAAGGAAGATATTTTGTTTGGATTTTTTTTTTCTTTTTTTTTTTTTTGGGAGTCACAGGAGAAGCTGACCAAAACAGCCCTCCTAAGAACAGAACATTCAGCCAAAGTTCGTAATTCACCAAAAATTAATTAATATTGTTGAGATAGAAGCAAATTAAAAAGGAAATATTTAATTATTAAAAAAATACAAGACAAAAAAACAAAAGTTGACAAAAGAAAAAGAAAGGTTCTTTCTTTCTCTCTCTCTCCCTGCAAGTTCGCTAAGTTCAAGTTGGAGGGTGGAGAACCTTTCCTTGCAAAAAAAAAAAAAAAAAAGGTCAGAGAATGGAAATATGCAATTTGTTTTATTTTTACTATTTTTTATTTTTGTTTTTTCATGGATTATAATTTGTAGNACAAAAGTTGACAAAAGAAAAAGAAAGGTTCTTTCTTTCTCTCTCTCTCCCTGCAAGTTCGCTAAGTTCAAGTTGGAAGGTGGAGAACCTTTCCTTGCAAAAAAAAAAAAAAAAAAAAAAAAAAAAAAAAAAAAAAAAAAAAAGATCAGAGAATGGAAATATGCAATTTGTTTTATTTTTACTATTTTTTATTTTTGTTTTTTCATGGATTATAATTTGTAGTGGTAACTAGTAACTCGCCTTTTTGTCCAACGTTAAAGGCATTTACAATACAAGACCACCACGTTTGCCCTGCCATCAAAGCCGCCAACTCATTGCCAACTCATGGGAATGGAATCACAGCCTCCTTTTTGCCTTTCTTTTTACTTTTTAATTTTTAATTTTTAATTTTTTGCTTCTTCTTCGGTGTTCATTTTAATTATAAGTTTTTTTGTTTTCCAAATAAAACTTAAAAGGTTGGTAGTAGGATAAACAAAGAAGGAAAAGTACATAGTCGGGTCATTTCCTTTAACTTGAATTTATCTTTTTTCGAGATTTTTCATTTGGAATCTCAAAAAGTATATTAAAGAACTTCACGTTATATTAGATTTTTCTTTCTCTTTTTAAATGGAAAAAAAAAGAGTGATATTTTTTTTAAATTCAAAATTACGTAATTCAAATTTTATATCTTTTAATTGAATCAGATATGATATTATTATTAAATTATATCAAAAGAGTGATATTTACCAATTGCTAATGGGGATCAAATAATCTAGTTCCAAACCAAGATTGTCATTTTTCATGGATAACATTGAAACCATGAAAATCTAAGTAAATAATTCGTTTTGACTCTCCAAACTCGTTTTTATATATAAATTGGCAAATCTGAGGTGTTTGAGATTTGCTTAAAATCGATTTCAAATAAGGAGTCTTAGCCCATAGTTGAACATACAATGAGAATATAGACAATCAAGTTGCAGTAAAGATGGAGTGCCTTTCATTTTGTCCCAAAAAGATACTATAACTTACCAAGAAAGAAAAGGAGAAAAAAAAATTCTACAATAAACTTTCCAAAAAAAAAAATACAATATTAGTATAATAGTCCATTTTGTTATTTTTGTTTGATGTTATTTTAACTAGATCAAGTATTTAAAAACATCTAAGGCCTATCGTAGAGTCAAATTATATAAATATATATATATATATATATATATATGTTTTGCTCTAGGAGGTCTAAAAGTGCTTCCTTCTTTCCGTTTTGGAGAGAAATCTTTGAAGATGTCAATAGGATCATAGAAATGAGCTTTGAAGGAAAAAAGATCAACAAATAATGTGCTTTTCCGGGAATTTTTAATTTTTAATTTTTAATTTTTTGAGTTATTAGCTAGATTTCTCCTCACGTGATTTGATCTGAAATGTTTCTTTAACAAGTGAGAAAATAAATGAATGCATTAACAGTGAAACCCCCCTGGAACCATTTAACCAATTACCAGCATCACCAATTCAATCTCAATCAAAAAAAAAAAAAAAAATTGGAAAATATAAAAAAATGGAAGCCATTGCAACAGTCGCCTGGTGCCTCTTGCTGTCGCTAAACCAAGGATGTACTCGGAGGAGTTTTGTAAGGAACTAGAACTGCTTCGTTGCTTGAGGCTTTCTTCGCAGCAAGCTCTTCTAGACGTTTCCACTTGGCCTCACGTCTTGCTTTAATCTCGTCTTCCTTCGACTCGTCTTCCTCAAACTTGAGCACGCATTCTTTGAACAGCTCGGGGTCAAGATCATGGAAAATCTTACGGACATTTAAGGTCAAGCTATGAACAGCTTGGTTCCAGTGATTCCTAGCATTTTTCTCCAAAGCGGGAAATATTATGGGCAGTATAACATGACTGTTTTGTTTGATCAAGTTTTGAATATGATCATTGTTCCACAAAAACAAGGCTCTCTCTGCCACCTGAAAGAAAGGAACAAGTTGCCTTATGTGAGAACCAGGAATGAAAAATCAAAAGGAACAAGTTGCCTTATGTGAGAACCAGGAATGAAAAATCGAAATAGAGGAAGATCCTTTAAATTGAAATGACCAACATTGCAACCTTAATTATCAATTAGACAGGACTTCCGTCTATTTCTACAGATAAGGTTTCGGAACAAATGTGCGAGTCTATTAAAACACCAACGAGCGAAAAGAAATAGAGAAAGAATTTGGCATTGGTTCAGACATCACACTGCTACATCTGTTGGTCTGGTATGTTTGGTGAGGGAAACGGGGAAGGAAGAAGAGGTCATTTCTTTTATGATGTTGGGCATGAAATCCCTCAAATAATATCTCTAATTTAGGAGAGATCAAAATGGGGTCCGTCATCTAATTCCCTTCATCCTTTCTCTCCTACCAAACAACCATGAATGTCAAAACACACTCTAAATTCTACGAATCCTACCACTTTTATCTCCTATGGTCCTATCAAACACACTCTAAATTCTAATTGAAAAATATCTTAAGAAGTTTCTCAAAAGATTTTATCAAAGTTCACTGTATCCAGCCATTAGCATCCACTGTGATGAGAATTTAGTAAGAAGTTGAAGAAATTTACAGATTTTATTAACAAAAGTTTCCATCACAACTTACAGCTCTAACTCCATTTCCTCAACTTGGCTTTTTGTCTTTGTATATGCACTAATTGGCCAACAGGCAAAATCAAAGCAAAATTGAAAAGAAAAGAAAAGAAAAATAAACAAATAAATAAAAAACCGTAACGTACAAGAAACTAGTGCCTTCATGATACATAACACGAATTTTGGTACAACTATTTTTAGGCAGTCCGCACATAATTTAACATTGAGGATTCTCATTCCATTGTCAGAGAATGAACTCACTCTATGCATAATCATATGAAACAACTCTCCGAGCAAAAAAAATATGAAACAACTAAAAATTAAAGAAAACAGAAGACAATTGAAAAAACATATAATTACCTGAAAGTGAGAACTGTTCAAGCAACGAGCAATCTGGCGAAACAAGGGCACCATACAGCGCTGGAATTCTGGTAGCTGAGTCGCTTCCAAAACTTCCTCCAACTCGCCTAAGAACATGGCTTCCTTGTTACTATTGGTGATCGGCCAGTACTTCAATAAACCCCTTATGACCGTATCAGCAAGCTTGCAATCTTTTTCCACAAATTGCGTGATGCAGTAAGATAATTGTTGATGGTACATCATCAAGCTTTTCGGTTTGTGCAGCGGGATAAGCGCCCGGACGAGAAACAACTTATGCTCTTCTTTCAGTGGCAGAGCAAAACCATTTATAATACTGCCCAAAATTTCTAGCAGTTCAGCAATACCATTATGCTTCTCAGTCTCGAAGATGAATCGATAAAAAATGTTGTTGATAGCTTTCCTGACGAATGGTCGATGTACCATAAATTTTCCATAAATACGGTGCAGGATGGTTTTCAGATACTCCCTTTCCCTAGGATCCTCAGAGTCGAAAAGATCCAGCAACTTGAGAATAAATGAGTGATCAACATATCTTTTAGCCAATTTCGCATCAGTATCGGGTGATGCAACAAACCTTAACAGAAACTCGTATACAACTTGCAAGTGAGACCATGCTGGATCCATAGAAGGCTCTTCCTCTTCCAAATCAAAACCTTCTACAACTTTGTTCTCACGTGGTTGCGGAGTGAACGATCTAAATAAATTCGCAGACACCATTTTTATACCCTCTTGCATAACCGTCTCCGAAAATTTTCCATTCGAAGAAGTAAAGTAGTCCACTAGCTCCAACAACGTTTGGCGCTTGATCTCCTTCTCCTTGAGGTGCTTGGTTGGGTCAGTGAAATCAAACACAACACAACACAAGTTCAATTTTTTTATCAACAAGCTCTGCTTCTCGGAGCTTGGAACATCCCTGAACGCTGGCAATGCTTCATAAGCCGAAGACACCGGGAAGCCATTCGGCCTTGAATTCGCGACTCGCGCATTTTTGTTTGCATTGTTTTGGCCCACTTCTAAACCATAATTAACAACTGAATTTCCAGACTTTCTATTCCCTAACTCCCCACTTCTTGAACTGGTGGAAGCACTACTGGAATGTGTATCATGACTTCCACCAAAATCCCGATTTTGGCCACTCTTAGAAGAAGACTTCCGCGGAAGCTTGCTAAGAATCTGTTTAAACATACTCGTATACACAAAACCAATTGCCACCACCCGCTAAAGATCACAACAAGAAATTCCAAGCTTTTCAGCTAAGAACCCATCGAATAAGAAGAGACCCACGAAAGATAGTTCAAAATTCTAAATCCCCATTCCAATATCAATACTAAAATGAAGATTCTGAAAAACCCAGCAAAGAATTTTTCTTTTTTTCTTTTTTCTTCACACCTCGTGAAACCCCTTTTCGTCTGGAGAAAAGAAGCAAAACCCACCACTTTACTGCTAAAGATCAGACCAAATTCGGTGCTTTCTTCGAACTCAATCTTCGATTTCTATGGTTAATTCGCCACAGACCAAGAGCAACCGGAACCCTTTTTTCTTCACTTCTGCCAACAGAGAACCCAAAAAAAAAAAAGAATCAACCAATCTTCACCGTCTTTTTTTCCGCTTCTAATCTTCTGGACAAAGAATTTTATAGCAATCGAAATGCTACCAAATTAAATAAACTTTCTTTAAAAAAGAAAGAAAGAAAAGGTAAGAAATCAAAGGAAACAACGCGCAAAAAAAAAAAAAAAAAAAGAAGAGAAAAAGAAAACGAAGTCGCAGAGAATTTACCCAAAAAAAAAAAAAGAATTAAAAAAGAAAAA
Organism: Ficus religiosa; assembly: GCA_024759925.1. Classification (NCBI taxonomy): domain Eukaryota; kingdom Viridiplantae; phylum Streptophyta; class Magnoliopsida; order Rosales; family Moraceae; genus Ficus; species Ficus religiosa. Next base: position 11,581 of record JAFMPE010176328.1, read on the forward strand.
AGACAAAAACAAAACAAGTGGAGGATTTGGTAAAATTACCTTCAGAGGAAAATCGCGGATTTTGTTATCCTATGTTCACGTTGTTGTTTGTTGACTGAGAAAATTTCCTGTTTTTTGTTTATTATTTCCTCATTTTTCTCTATTATTATAGGTAATTATTTTAGTCAATCGAGTCAAGTCAAACGTAGCAGGCCACTGAATAATATTAATGCTAACGACAACGTTATCTGTGTCGTTTGCCTTCATAGAATGTTACAAGTTTCTCTGCTCTTTTCTTCTTTCATTACTCAAAGCTTTTATTTAGATTTTTTTTCTTTATATCCCTAAATTTTAGGATCACTTTGTTTTTTTTAATAGAAACTTCATTTTAATTTTATTTTACTTTTTGAATTTTAAAAATTCTTATTTTACCCTTTAAATTTATCTTTTCTATCAGAATTTTAATTAAAAATATATGGAAAATAATCAGGGAATTAGTCTTACTAAATTTATTCTACTAGGAATTTTGTTAAAAAAAATCATATAACTACCTTTAACTTAATTTTTTTCCATATATTTTTAATTGAAATTCTGATAAAAGAAATACA
>JAFMPE010176373.1:430-18780 GCA_024759925.1 Ficus religiosa
CACAAAGGTGATATGGATAAGAAATAAGTGTATGATTATGAAAATGTTATGAAATGCCTTGCATGCTTGACGTAGACTCATGATTTTAACCGTTCGAGGTAGTGTGCGCGTAATTTTATGTAAGAACTCACCTAAATGAAAACTGTCATTTTCGGATTTAAATGGACAAGTTTTTTGGAAACATAATTTTGAGGCCCTTAGAAGCCGAATTTGGAAAAAATCAAAACTGCAAAGTTGTAGGAAATGGAAAATCCTAGGGGCTAACATGGACCGTTTTTAAAAATAAGGCTCGTAAGACCTCCATTTTTATCGAAATCCAAGACCAATCTTTATGGTTAGTGTATATGGTCAAAAATTTTTAAAAGAAGAAACAGGCAAGTTCGAGATAGATTCAGGGTTTTGACCAAGAACAAAAGTTTTAGATTTTGTTGAAATATACAACTTTCATGAAGGAAACTTTGTCAAATTCAAAACAGATTTTTAACAAAAAAAACTAGATTTCCAAAACTGTGTAGGATATGGACAATTCCTGCGCAGGATTTTCAAAATAGTTCATAAACAGGCAATTCTTGCTCATGCACTAACAACCAAATTTATTGGATTAATTTATTTAAATGCAAATTTTATATGTCAAGTTTTGGATCCAAGGTTACTTATAGTAACCAAATGGGATACCAATGTAACATAAGCTTGTAACTAGGGTTTTTAGGGATGTTGGTGTGGATACTAATATTAAATGATATGATTCATAACAAGATAGGATGATTCTTATCTTATGACCTTTCTGGAAACAGGAAGGTAACCTGTTACTGTGATTTGGTGGAACACGGGATTTAGGATTAGCATAATTGGTAAGTACAACTCTGCCTACAGCATAAGCAAAATGTTTTTACTGCTTTGCATGTTTTCAAAGCTCATGCATTCATGTATGTGTTGCATATGATGTATGTTTTATTATTGTGGCATCATGAAGCATGCTCACTAATGACAATTCACATTATGAGAATAAGATTAAGTTCAAGTAAGAAACCGTTTTTAAGAAACTGTTTTCAAGTAAGAAAATATTTTCAAGTATGTTGTTAAGTAAGTTTTTCGTGTCATACCGACCTGCACTATGATAGGTTTGGTCCATGGTTTGAGGTAGACAGAGCTGGCCACCCCAACCACTCCATGGCTGCGCGCCACGGTACGTACACTTATGTAACGTAAGGGCCTACAAATTATGTTAAGATAAGAAAGCATAATGAAAGCATAAATGGTTCATGCATTATGAGTTATGAAGTGTTTGCGGGTTAATAGTTGTACTTGTTGAGCGAAAGCTCATGACTTACGTTTATGCTGTAGGTAAATAATTATAAGCAATATGTGATACAAGGCAGTGAAGCGTAGCAGTGCAAAACTGTGAAACTTTGGGCTGAGAGCTACTACGCATTTTGTTATATTATATTGTAATTTACTTAAATATGTCGTATTTAAGTTTAGTGCTTTAGTACTGAAGTAAGTAAGTGAGTAAGTATATTTATATATATCTGTGAGAATATACTGAGATGGATTTCAATTTCAAAATGTTTTTTAAAAAAATTTAGTCCCTAATTCCACATGTTATGTTATGAAGTATATAAGTAAGTAAGTATGGTAACGGCCTACATAAGGTGAGTTGTTACATCATCTCCCCCAATAATGCCGATACTTGTAGGTTAGGAATTGTTGGATGTTGTGCCTCTTCGGTTGAGTTTTCTTCTTGATTGCGATACAAATTTAGAATCTGCAAAATAAGGTTAGAGATTCTCACAAGCACTCCCTCACGTGTTTCACTCAAGATAGATTCGCTTACTCTCGTGTTTGTCACTCAATTGGCTTTTACCCTCTTATGTTCTCACCACTCTTGCCTTTTTCCACTCGTTATTCCTTCTTTGATTCTTAATTAGACTCGAGAACAATCGAGATTCAAGCAACAATTCGATGTGAAAAGCAACCAAAACAAACCACAAGATTCAATGAGCAATTCCCAAGAAACTAATGCAAGGAATTAAAATGACAAAGATAGTTCTAAAGTAAGAGATGCAAGGTCAAACCAAAACGAATCAGAAGTATATTGAACAATAACAAATCTGATTTTTTTTTAATTGTTGATAATTTGGATTCATTCTTCTGCTTTTTCTTTTGACAATTCGGAAGTGCTTTTAAAAAAAAAAAAAAAAAAAAAGATTCCTGACTTTTTTTTTTAACAAGCTCAAACAAGGTTCGAATGAGAAGAAATAAAGGAGGAGTAAGCCAAAAGAAATTTCAACCCCCTATAGTAACAAGAAAATCTAGTTAGAACCCCTAGAACCCTAATTTCTAAAAATTTGGACACCAACAACTTTTTTTTTGACGTGGTTTTTTTTTTTTAATTCCAGGAAACAAGGAAAACAATAAAGCGATTAAAGGATACTTCAAACTTGCCATGGAACCTGGCTCTGATACCAACTAATATGAACCGCGCCAATGAAACGATGAAACCCAACACTAAACATTGATTCAAACCCAAGACCTTCAAGACACAAGCTTGTTTGAGCCTTGACCCATTACCTAGCAAGATAAGAACCAAGAACTACAGATGTTGACAAACACCACATCAAGACTCTCAAGAACGCCTCAAGAACCTAGATGATAAGTTTGGTTGTTGAACGCCACAAGAGTAACTTGATAAGTTCAAAAGTCTTTACAAGAATGCAAGAAAAACAAAATAAGCACCCTTACTTTTTTTTCCCCCTCCTGAATTCAAAAACTGATCATAACCTTCAAAACATGCTTTTTATAAGCTGCTAAGTACAAGTCTTTATTTCCAAATTTACCAAAAGAAACAAATCATTAAACTAACTCTACTCTTGGACCTAAACCATGCCTACAACTTGAAAAGGAAAGTTAAGTATTTCTAAATGGCTTTATTATCAACCATTACACCTACCACTAAAACAAATAAGGAAAGTTAAACAAATTGGCATGCAACCCTTATAATCAAACCTATAACACAAAAGGGAAATTGACCATGCCAATTGACTTGCTGAAATTAAGCTTGCTTTGACCAGATTCTTCTAGAACTTTAATCATGGTGATGCTATGTGGACCATGCTCAATGGGCCTCCACGAACTTGTTTGAGTCCAAACTTCTTGAATCAACCCATTCAATGCTTCTTTAAATCGCTTGGCGCTAAGTCTAGTAATTGGCCCAATTAGCACGTTTAATGGATCATGTGGTTGCTGCCCTTGTGATGAGGAAATCAAGGCTACAAGGAATACTCACGAACCAATTCAAGTTTTAGTTGGTCTGGTGACGAGAGCTCGAGCTAAAAGATTCAAAGAAGAGTTGAATAACTTAGTCTGGAGAATTCTACAACAAGAATAGAGTGTGTTCACTACTGATGGTGAACAAAGACTGATTTTTCTCATCAAAGTTGATCCGAAAGAGAGCCAAGGCAGTGGACATTTTTATTTTTCAAGGCTGAAGTGGATGTTGTTTTCCAACAAAGAATTAAGTCAATATTACGTTTTCAAGTGTTCAAGAAGTTCAAAATTCAACAAGATCTAATTAAGATTGGATTTCTTTGAAATCTTATTTTAGTTTTAAGATTTAGTTTAAAATTTGAATTTAAATCTGAATTTAAGTATTTTTGTTTAGATAAAACTGATTCCTAGGTTTTTTTTTAGGCATGTTTATCCTTAGAGGTAGATTAGGAATTTTACAAATTGAAATTCAGCTCTACAAGGCTGATTTTCATACTATGAAAGCAGTTTTTGATGTTTATTCATATTATGAGTTTTTATTCTTGAGTTCTTAAAGAAACTTATTCGAACTTATCAAGAATTCCTTGTGGCGCTCAAATCAACTTATCAAATGGATTTTCCATAACCGTTTATAGCATCATCACCATACCAAGGTTTTTGCTTTGCTAAGCAACAGGCCACGGTTTCCATCAAACTTGAAAGATCTTGGGTTGTTGTTTCCAAATTTGGTATCGGGTTTCGTCATGTTGTTTTCCCAAGCAGGTACTACATGGTTTACCACCTATCCGAGGGATTGACTACCAAATCAATTTTGTCCCGATGCATCAATTCCAAATTGACAAGCATATAGGAGCAACCCGGAGGAGACGAAGGAGCTTCAAAGGCAAATCGAAGAATTATTAGAGAAAGGGTACATGAGAGAAAGAATGAGTCCTTGCGTAGTTCCGGTGATTCTATTGCTTAAGAAGGATAGGACATGGCGGATGTGTGTTGCTTGTAGAGCCATCAACAACATAACGGTAAAATATCGGCACCCTATCCCTCGCTTAGATGATATGTTAGATAAGCTGCATGGTTATTGTGTGTTTTCAAAGATCGATCTTAAGAGTGGGTATCATCAAATACAAATGAAAAAAGGAGACGAATGGAAGACAGTGTTTAAACCTAAATATGGATTGTATAAATGGTTAGTCATGCAGTTTGGATTAACTAATGCACCTAGTACTTTCATGTGCCTAATGAATCATGTCTTGCGTGCTTTCATTGGTAAATTCTTTGTCGTTTGTTTTGATGATATTCTAATTTATAGCTAGAGTTCGCATGATCATGTTTCACAATTGCATTCGGTTTTGGATGTGCTTAGAAAAGAGAAGTTATGTGCTAACCTCAAAAAGTGTACTTTATACACCAATAAGCTTGTTTTCCTAGGTTTTGTTGTGAGTGCTAAAAGTATTGGGGTTGATGAAGAGAAGATCAAAGCCATCCAAGAGTGGCCGATAGTGTAGGCAATGTTAGAAGTTTTCATGGACTTGCTAGTTTTTACAGGAGGTTCGTGAAAGATTTTAGCACCATCATTGCATTGCTTAATGAAGTTATCAAGAAAAATGTTGTGTTCAAATGGGGTGAAAACCAAGATAAGGCGTTTCACCTTGTTAAACATAAGCTAACTCACGCTCTTTTACTTGCTTTACCTAACTTTTCTAAAACGTTTGAAATCGAATGTGATGCTTCTGGTGTAGGCATAGGTGCTGTTCTTATGTAGGATAAGAGACCACTTGCATACTTTAGCGAGAAGCTAAGCAGGGCTGCACTTAAGTACCTCACTTATGACAAAGAGTTGTACGCATTGGTTCAAGCTTTAGAGACATGGCAGCACTACTTGTGGCCAAAGGAGTTTGTGATTCCTACGGATCATGAATCCTTGAAACATTTGAAAGGCCAACACAAGCTGAACAAGAAACATGCCTGATGGGTTGAGTTCATTAAGACTTTTCCCTATGTCATTCAGTATAAACAAGACGGTAAAAAGAAGGCAGAATTTGTGAAGCAACTCCATGAGAGGGCACGTCTTAACATAGAGAGGAGAACCAAACAATACATCAAACAAGCTAACAAGGGACGTCGCAAGCTGGTTTTTGAACCCGGTGATTGGATGTGGTTACACATAAGGAAAGAAAGGTTTCATTTCCGGCAAAAAGACGTTCTAAGTTGCTGCCCCGAGGAGATGGTCATTTTCAAGTGTTAGAACGGATCAATTACAATGCCTACAGAGTTGACTTACCTGGTGAGTACAATGTTAGTGCTACTTTCGATGTTATTGACTTAAGTCCTTTTGATGTAGGTGATGATTTGAGGACAAATCCTTCTCAAGAGGGGAGGAATGATGAGGAAGTCAAGGCTACAAGGAATACTCACGCACCAATTCAAGTTCCAGCTGGTCCGGTGACGAGAGCTCGAGTTAAAAGATTCAAAAAAGAGTTGAATAACTTAGTTTGGAGAGTTCTATAACAAGAAGAGAGTGTGTTCATTACTGATAGTGAACAAATACTGATTTTACTCATCAAAGTTGATCCGAAAGAGAGCCAAGGCTGATGTAGACGTTTTTATTTTTCAAGGCTAAAGTGGACGTTGTTTTCCAATAAAGAATCAAGTCAAGATTATGTTTTTAAGTGTTCAAGAAGTTCAAAATTCAAAATAAGATCTGATCAAGATTTGATTTCTTTATAATCTTATTTTAGTTTTAAGTTTTAGTTTAAAATTTGAATTTAAATCTGAATTTAAGTATTTTTGTTTAGATAAAACTGATTCCTAAGTTTTTTTTAGGCATGTTTATCCTTAGGGGTAGATTAAGAATTTTACAAATTGAAATTTGGCTATATAAGGCTGATTTTCAGACTATGAAAGCAATTTTTGATATTTATTCATATTGTGAATTATTCTTCTTGGGTTCTTGAAGAAACTTATTCAAACTCATTAGGGATTCCTTGTGGCGTTCAAATCGACTTATTAAACGGATTTTCTATAACCATTTGTGGCGTCTTTACCATACCAAAGTTTTTACTTTGCTAAGCAACGGTTCGCGGTTTCCATCAAACTTAAAAGGTCTTGGGTTATTGTTTCCAAATTTTGTATCGGGTTTCGTCACGTTGTTGACGTGGTTCGTATCACCTTGAGTCCCTCCAAGCCCACGTGTGAGTTCCCCCTCATGCATGCATGGTTGTGCAACCTCATTTGCATTAACTTGAAGGTGTTTTGTGACGTTTTTCTCGTCTAGTGGTTTTACTCTTTCGGGGTCTTAATATGAATGGTGGTGGGCTTTTTGTGGAGGTGGAGGTTTTGACTCCAGACACTAATGGTAATAGTGCATGTGTCTCATGTTCAGTTGTTTAAAGGCATCTTATCGGCTTTGCCGTTTGTCCCCAAAAGCGTTCCTTCCACTATGATGGTCCTCTTGTCGGCTACATTTTCATTGAAAGCTTGCGGCGGTTGTGCTTTAGGCTTTAGTTTTTTTATGTTTTAGTCTAATAAAGGCATCAATATTTCCATCATATAGTTTTAGTATTTTTATTGTAATAATGGAGATAATTCTCCTATCATTTAAGTTTGTTTTTAATCTGCCAGATTTAGGTCTTAGTGAGTAAGAAGTTCCGCTAGCTAAGAATCTCAGTGGGGATGTTTGTGGCCTTGATACTACATATTACATGCTATTGATTTGATCAAAAACTTACATATATTGTAATGGTTTCAAAAAGAGCCTTATGTGTGCTCAAATTGATGTGTGATGAATTTTCCCGATATCATGTCTCATTTTATATCATTTTTCCATGCTTCTTCAAAATTTATTGATAAAATCAATTTTTATCGAGTGCTTTGTATTATGTGCTACATGATCATCCATATTACATTTGATGTCTGGAAAACCTTTTAATTGAATTAATTTTTAGCTTAAAATAAAAAATTTCCTTTGTTGGACGCGATATCATGTCTCCACTGAATGATTCTCTCTTCAATTACACGCACTCGAGTTAAAACACTTTAAAAGTCAATGCAACTGCATTGCATCCAAAATGTAGCCACCCGCGGACAATCACCCACACTTGACAAATGTAAAAGGACTAGAGACCCCATCCAAAACCTTCGCAAGACACGCAAATTCCCGTAAAATCTGAATCTTCACCTTTTTTTGGTCACAAGATCTCTAAACGCGGGGATACAATCACGTGCGACACGCATGGAGTCACGTGTCGTCTCCGCGTACTCGCCCCGTGGCACGTGTCACAAACCCACAACTTCCATTTTCTAAATGTGCATATATAAAAATTCAAAATTTTCTTCGTAAGATCAAACAAATTGTGTAATATCTTGATCTGGTCTGTGCAAAAAAAAAAAAAAAAGAAAAGAAAAGAAAAAGAAAAAGAAAAAAAAAGGAAGAAGAAGAAGAAGAAAAAGAAAAAGAAAATGTCGCAGTTTATAGACAAGGCGAAGACGTTTTTGGCAGAGAAAGTGGCGAACGTGAAGACGCCGGAGGCGAGTGTGACGGACGTGGACTTGAAGCTCGTGAGTCTGGACTCCGTGGAGTATCTGGCGAAGGTGGCTGTGGAGAATCCCTACGGCTGTTCCATTCCAATCTGTGAGATCGATTACACTCTCAAAAGCGCCGGCAGGTTTTCATCTATCTTCTCTCTCTCTCTCTCTCTCTCTCTCTCTTTTTTCTTGTGGTAAAAAGGTTTATGTTAATTGCTTTGGCTTCGTTTTTTTGTTCAAGAACCAATATGTGTATATGGTAGTGCGTTTTTCAATTTGTCAACGTTAGATCTAGTTAAAATTGGGTGAGATAAAATCATATTCAAAATAACATTTGAAATCAGGATGAAATCACTCATAGCTGAATGGGATTTCTGTTCAAAATGATTTTTTATTATTTTATTATTTTTACTTTTCAAATTTTTTTTTTTTTCATTTTATCCCAATTAAAATTTATTCTTTTATTTGTTCACTTAAAAATTTTACAAAACTTTACAAAAATTGATTATTATATATATATTTTCTTACAAATTTTATCCTTAATTGTACGCCTCATTAAAACAGGAGGAGGTTGGCACATTTTAAAACAGTTTAAAACAGTATTAGGCCTTTTTTTTTAAAAAAAAAAAAACTCCATAAAATAGGAAATGTAAAGTTTCCTAGAAATTATTATCGGTTGCAATATATATGTTTTTGTGTGTGTGTGTGTGTTCTCCGAGTGAATGAATTGTGAATCCCAGTGATATTCAAGAGAATCCATATTATATGCATATAATGTTTGTCCTGTGTGTAATGAAGGCAAGATATGACAAGAAGATGTATTTGCATTCATTTGTTCGATAATGTTCATGCATATGTTCTATAAGGTGGACACCCAATAGATTTGATCTGAATTATTTCGTTTTAAGAAATTGTTCGGTCCCATAGCAACAAGTCGGTTGTCTAGAAACAAGAATTAGAAACCAATATTTTGGATTGATGATTGTTCGGCCATAGTTCAAAAGTCAGTGGTTTCTTTTTAGTCAAAGGAAATTGTTTATCTTTTTTAATTAAAGGAAATTAAGATATATTTATATAATATATATATATATACACACACATATATAAGGACCTTTACAATAGGCCAAAGAATAAACTCCCTAACCCAGGCGAAGAAAAATCACCAAACCGACAACATTAGATGCATGTTTTACCAAATCACAATGGAATATACAACATGAAAATATATTTCCTTTGCAAAGTAAAGGAATAAGAATGAGTTTCACCGACTTTTTTTTTTTTTTTTTTTTGGTGAAATAACACCAAGTTCGTCTATAGGGTCTACTTACCAACTCACAATTAGAAGTTGAAGCCGATATTAGAAACACTTCAATCTCCTTCCTATTGTTCATTGAAATTCGGGTAGAAATATTAACGATCTCAAAACTTCACGTAAATATTTTTGAATACTTATTTGAAGGAAGGTGGCCTAACTTTTTTTTTTTTTAAATGATTGGAACTATTAAAACACTTATTGACCCATCATCAGTGATGTATTCATATCAATTATTACATCATATCAATTATTTAGTGATTGATCATTAAAAAAAAAAAAAAAAGAGGATTTTTCAAATTTAACAAAATTTGAGATATTTATTTGTATAAATGCTTCTTACACACATATCTAGAACAAATAACTATTATTGATAAGAATATCTTTTTATATATATTTAATTAAAAGGCCATTGTCCAATAACAATGTGAGCTTAACAGAAATTTACAAGTAAATTTGATATTTATTCCTGTTAACAAGGAATCAAGACAAAATGAATGAGAGAAAAAAAGAAATCGAGTCTAATAGGGAATATTATTCTTCTCCGTGACCCTTTCTTGTGTCGAAATCACTCTTGACAGTGTGCAAGGAATGGTGTACCACTGAAAACTGGTCAAAACAGATGACATCGTGGTGAGAAAGTAAGTTCGTCGACGAAGAGCATCGGCAACTTTATTGGTAGCTCCTGATTAGTGTTTGAACACAAAGGTGAAATTTTGCAAATAGAGAAGCCGGTGGGCATGCATTCTATTAATAGTATGCTGAGAGTTCATGAATTTGAGAGCTCGGCGGTCACTGTGTAGGACAAATTCCTGAGGAACCAAGTAGTGTTCTTGATGCTTGAGCGTGCGAACAACTGCATACAACTCATGCTCATATGTTGTCCAACGCCACTGCGGTTCACTCAATTTCTCACTAAAAAACTCCACGGGGCGGACACCCTGAGTCAAAACAGCACCAATCCCAACCATAAAAGCATCTGTTTCCACCTTAAAAGCCTTGTTGAAATCTGGAAGTGCCAAAATAGGGGCTGAACTCAACTTTTCTTTGATCAACCGTAAGCTGTCTTCTTGTTCCGGTCCCCACAAAAGCTTGGGCTACTTCAAAGACTCCATGATTAGGGACATAATAGCACTAAATTTTTGAACAAACTACCAGTAAATTGTCGCCAATTCATGGAAACTACGAACATCGTGAATAGTCTTCAGAGAAGGCCATAGCTTTAACTTTGGCTTTGTCGGTCGACACACCCGAAGCACTAATGACAAAACCGAGAAAGATGACCAAATCAGAGAGAAACTCACAGTTTTTCAAATTGAGGAACAACTTGTGAGTCCGCAATGTATCTAGGATCGCCCGCAAGTGTTGAAGATGATCATCCACTGATTTGTATGTCATCGAAATAAACCACAGCAAATTGACCTATAAATGGCTTGAGAACCCCATTCGTGAGGCGTATAAATGTGCTTGGCGCATTGCAAAGTCCGAAAGCCATGACTTGCCACTCATAGAGCCCTTCCTTTGTTTTAAACGCTATTTTTCTTTCATTACCGGTTCGGATACGAATTTTGATGATATCCACTTCGCAAGTCCAGCTTAGAGAACACCGTGGAACCTGCCACTTTATCAAGTAAATATTCCAATAGACAGATCAGAAATCGATAGTTGATAGTTATGCTGTTGATTGGCCGACTATCCACACACATCCACCAAGACCCGCCTTTCTTCGAAACCAAAAGGGCAGGCACAACACATGGACATGGACTGAGACTCACACGGATCAGCTGCTTTTGTAATAAATCATCAACTAAAGACTGCAAAATTTCATGCACTTTTAGGCTCATTGGTAATGGGGCAGGTTCGGCATGTTAGCACCGTGTGTAAGGTCAATGTGGTGTTCAATGCTTCGGATTGGAGGGAGCTCCACTGGCAGTTCCTCGGGATAAACATCCCGAAACTCAGCTAGTAGTGGTTCAACAAGTGGAGGAATGGAGAGAAGGGGTGAGCTCCCATCTTTGGCAACAACCACAAGAACAAAGTTATTCTCCTTGAGACTACTACGGAAAGAGGAGCCAGGGAACGTGAGCAACCTATTTTGAGGCACTAAATCAACAGAGGGAGTGGCAGTTGGGGCAAGGGCAATCTTCCGACCCTTCCACTCGAACAAATAATGATTCTCTCGCCCCTTGTGTGTGGCACCAGTGTCATATTGCCACGGTTGTCCAAGCAACATGTGGCAAGCGTCCATATCGAGGACATCACACTTCACTTCATAATGATAGTGCTTGCCAATTGAGAAAGGTACCCAACATATCTCCAGCACTTCGGAGATCACACCTTTCTTGATCCATCCTACTTTATAAGGTGTAGGATGTTTCTTTGTTTGCAAACCAAGTGCTTTGACAAGAGATTTGGACACAATATTGTCACTATTTCCACTATCAATGATCACGTCACAAACTTTCTTATTGACAGTGAACCGAGTTCGAAAGATACAATGGCATTGAGAAAACTGTATTTGCTTTGGAGTGAGCAATAAGCGTTGGACGATACAAATGACAGGATTACCTTCATCTCCTTGTACCAATTCATGCTCAACCATATCGTTCATAACTTGTTCCAGCGGTGCTTCATTTTTCTCTAGTACTTCATCGGCAAAGTTGGCTTGACGGCGTTGTGGGCACTCATTAGAGCAATGACCCGGTTGTTGGCAACAGTAACACTTGATAGGCATAAGCTTGGCATAAGGTTTCAGCTTCGTGGAATGCATTGGGAGCTTCCCAGGCGCTTTGGAGGTTGGTGACGAAACATCCGGACTTCCACTAGCAGCAGTTGAAGAACCAGGTTGAGAGGAATAAACCTGGGTTTTCTCCAATGAGTTCGATGAGGTCGAGCGCCGTGTGAACGACGAAGAGCTCCTTGATAGTCGTTCTTCTATCTTATAAGCCAAATTCACTGTGTCATTAAGATTTCAAATGGAGTGAAGCAGTAACTTGTCTTTGATCACATCTCCTAGACCCATGATAAAGCTGGTAGTCAGTTAAAGCTCCGATTCTTGTAGATCCACACGAGAACTAAGGCGATAGAAATCCTCAGTATACTCACTGACTGAACGGAGCTTCTGATGGCACTGACGGTACTGCGGGTACAATGTCTGCTCAAAGTCTTTTGGGAGTAATAGACCGCGAAGTAGGCGGTGCATTTGAGACCAAGAACAGACCGGATCACGTCCTTCTCGATGCCGTTGGGCTTGGATTTGCTCCCACCAAGCCAAAGCACCACCAGTCAACTTGCAACGAACCAAACGCACACTTTTATGATTAGGGATTTCCATACAAGCAAAGCAGTTATCAACTAGTTGCAACCAATCAAGAAAATCCTCAATATGGAGTCGTCCATCAAAGAGAGGAATGTCCAATTTCGGATGAAATTCAGAAGGGAATTGGTGAAAATTAGGAGCTAAAGGGTGATCATACCTTCGATCTTCCAAAGCCCAGTCATCGGCTTCATTGCTCGACTTGGATCCAGAACGTTGAAGTTGCCGACAAGGTAGATCATCGTCTTCCGAGTGTTGGATGACCTCCCTCCGTCGATGGTGTCGCTGAGGTGCGCGATCGTGGACCTGCAATGGTGGAGGACATACAAAGCCTCGCTCTCACTGCCGTCGCTCTCCCAGATCTCGCCACCGTCCGTCGGCAATCGGATTCAGAGCTCGCCGAACTTCCAGAGTGAAAGTGTCTAGCTTCTGATCCAAAATGTCAACAGTTGCCCACAGGGCTTGCACGTCCCGTTCTACGCCAGCAACATGGTGACTTCGCCAGATTGAGCCATCACGAACCTCAGGGAACGACCCAAGGTCTCCGATAACAATTTACGTAAAAAGTCGAAAGGAAAACCAGAAAAGATTCACAGATCTGGCCAAACAAGGGAGATTCAAATCAAATCAACCCTCAACTGGATAAAATTGGAGAAATTCTCAACGATTACAATGAGGCTCTCAGCCAAAGAAAATAACAGCAACTCCAAAAAAGTGAGCTCCACCTGAGCTGAAAAGGAAAGATAACACTCCAGCCAAATATAAACGACAAACCGTTTTGGTTATAACAATGACCAAATGACTAATCAAGGAGGAAACAAAATGACAAACAAATGAAAATAACAAACGACAAACGTTTTGGCATATCACTCATTAATACCAACTGTCCTTACATCACTGTACCCAGGACGCTCGGCAAGTGGTCTGAGGAGAAAACATCAATTTGTTGAGCACATCGCAAAGATGTCTCATCAAGATAGTGCTCCGATCACTTTCACGGATGATGAAGCCAACAAGCTCTTCTTTCACCACACAATGATGCTCTGGTTAGAGAAATCAAGATAATCGACAATACTGTTTGATCTTTCCTGATTGACAATGGGAGTTCGGTGGATATCCTGTTCGTGGACGCTTTCACCAGGCTGAAGATTAGGAGAGCAATCATAGCACCCATACAAAACCCATTATATGCGTTCACTGGCAAGTGCATTTGAGCAGCTGGACTGATCTGTCAACCGATCAGTATACCAAAGAAAGCAACCCGAATGGTGGAATTTCTGGTCGTCAAAAAGCCCTCAGTCTGCAATGTCCTATTAGGAAGACCAACCCTAAATGCACTAAAGGCGGTAGTCTCAACCTATCACTTAGGCATGAAATTCCCAACACCTAATGGAGTAGCGATTTTCAAGGGGAACCAGGAGAGGGCTTGGAAATGCTACATCGAGATAATAAACAAAATGTACAACTGAGCACTTAGACCAGCTATAGTGTCCAGCATTTTCAAGATCGATGAAATAGACTAGGCCCATGGCAAAATCAAACCATTTAGTGATCTAGACACTAGCCTATTCACAAAGGAGATTCAAGCACAACTAGTAGAGGACCTGGTCCCTCACAACCTGGACCCCGATTAGCCGGACACAATAGTGCTGCTTGAATCATAACTCATGCCAGAGATCTGAGTGAAGATCGAGCAGTTCCTTCGGGAAAACCGGGATGACTTTGCCTGGCCCAATAAAGACATGTCTAGAGTCGACCTGGCGGTGATGTGTCACCAGCTTCGTGTAAACCCGAAGCACAAACCCGTGATCCAAAAGAAAAGAGCATTTAACTCTGAGAGATATGTAGCCATCAATGAGGAGGTGAAAAAGTTACTTGCCGCTGGCTTCATCGGAGAAGCTACCCTAAGTGGTGTACGAACGTGGTCCTGGGTCAACGACAACTGCTAGGTCTGCATAAATTAAACAGACCTGAACAAAGCTTGTCCAAATGACTGCTTCTCCCTATCGTGAATAGATTCGCTCGTCAATGCAACAGCTAGACACGAGCTATTCAACTTCATGGATGCATACTTCGGGTACAATCAGATCCTTATGAGCGAGGCTGAATAGGCCAATACTGCATTTGCCACGTACCAAGGGCTATACTGCTACTGGGTCATGTCGTCTGTCTAAAAAACACCAAGGCCACGTACCATAGGCTAGTGAACATGATATTTACTCCACTGATCGAGAAGTCTATGGAATTATATGTAGATGACATGTCGGTAAAGAGCAAATGTGCAAACAAACACGCCAAGGACCTGAAGGACTGCTTTGACATTCTCAGGCAATATTAGATGAAGCTGGACCCAGTCAAATGTGCCTTCGGAGTCAAATCCGGGAAGTTTCTCGGGCTCTTAATGAACCATCGCGGCATCGAGGTGAACCTGGCAAAGGCCCAAGCTGTAGTGGATTTGCAGCCAACCCGAGTTATTAAAAAGGTCCAAAAATTGAAAAGAATGATCGTGGCCCTCTCTCGATAAGTGTTCAAGTCCACCAACAAGTGTCATCCCTTCTTCTAGGCTCGCAAGGGCAAAGGCCAGCTCGAATGGGATAATAAATGCTAGCAAGCCTTCCTAGGTCTCAAGATGTATTTAGCCAGTCCGTCCCTGCTATTAAAGCCCTATAGTGGTGAAGTGCTCTACGTGTATTTAGCTATATCTAAGATGGCAATCATCTTGGTCTTGGTCTGATAAGAGAACAAATTCCAAATACACGTATATGACAGCAGCAAAGCATTTCAAGAAGCAGAGGGGAGGTACACCCCCTTAGAAAAGCTTGCACTAGCTCTAGTCACACCGGTCCGTAAGCTAAGACCTTATTTCCAAGACCAACCCATACGCATCCGGACCAGCTAATCACTTCGCCAGGTCCTGTAAAATCCTGAGTTGTCTGGTTGGATCGCCAAGTGGACCATTAAACTTGGAGAATTTGATATCGAGTACATTCCTCAACCGGTGATCAAAGCATAAGCATTAGCTAACTTCATGGCCGAGCTCACCGGGCAGCCTAAACCAACATCGAGAGCTGTAGAGAAAATGGCTGAAACTGTACATGTTCGAGAAGGCTCGAGCATACCGGATCTCAACTTCCCCCTATGGAAGCTGTTTGTAGATGGATCATCAATGTCACGAAGCTGCATAGCGGGACTGGTGTTAATTAGCCCCGATCAGTATAAGACAAGCTACGCCCTTCGCTTTGATTTCAAGACATCGAACAATGAAGCAGAGTATGAGGCCCTGACCGTTGGCCTAGACTTGGCTAAAGAACTCGGAGTCGAAGCCATTGAGGCCTTTAGTGATTCAATGATGATTGTCAATCAAGTGATCGAAGCATTCCGGGCCAAGGAAGAACGGATGGCCAAGTACTTAGAGAAAGTAAAAAACCTATCGGACCAGTTAAAGAAGTACTCGGTGACCTAAATACCTAGATACGAGAATGGTGAAGTAGATGCTTTAGCTCACTTAGGCTCTAGCATTGATAGCAAAAGCTTAATTTTTGTGCCCCTGGAATGCCTCCACCAGCCGAGCATCGAGCTCACCGAGCAAGTTCTCGACGCTGAGGAGACCAAGACTTGGATAGACCCGATCATAGATTTCCTGACCACCTCTTAGCTCTTAAAAGATCAGGAAGAAGCTCAAAAAATTAAGAACACCTTAACAAGGTACACCATGATCAACGAGAAGTTGTATCAAAGAGGGCACTCGGCTCCATACCAACGTTATGTTGGATCAGCCGAGGCCGAGTACCTAACGAAAGAAATTCACAGTGGAGCATGTGAGAACCATTCAAGTGGGGAAGGCCCAATCCTTTAAATGTCTTCGCCAAGGCTACTACTGGCCGACCATGGATAAGGACATGAAAGAGTTCACAAGAAAATGCCTTAAGTGCCAGTATTTCATCAGAATGATCAAGTCTCACTCGGAGCAACTTAGTTGGGTAATAAGTGCATGGGCTTTTCCAAATAGGCACTTGACATAATCGAATCACTGCCCATAGCCAATTTTCAGTTCTGATATAGTCTTGTGGGCATAGATTACCTCACAAAGCGAATCAAAGTAAAACCACTAGCCCAGCAAACAGAGGCAAAGAGCACCAACATCCTATGGAATAGCATCATTTGCAGATATGGGTCCCTACACACTATCATCATGGATAACAGGAAACAATTTGATAACCCAAGCTTTATTACACTTTGTGAATAATTCGAGATCAAGAAAGTGTTCTCCTCCCTCAGGTACCCACAAAGCTATGAACAGGTTGAAATCATCAACAAGACCATCAAAGTGGTCCCCATATTTCACTCATCCACATACTTCGATTCGTAGAGTGGAACCTCCTCTACTTTTTGCGTCTAAAAATTATCATAGTAAGGCTTAAGCCTGTGACCATTGACCTTGAATGTGTTGTTCATTTTCACACTCTGAATCTAACTGCACCATGAGGAAACACATCAATTACAACAAAAGGACCAACCCAACGAGAACGGAACTTACCTAGAAATAGCTTCAATCGCGAATGAAACAAAAACACTTTATATCCAATAATAAAATTTTTCGAGAAATCATTTTGTCAAGGAATGCTTTGGTCTTGTCCTATTAAATTTTGGAACTTTCATAGGCTTCATTCCTTATTTTCTCAAGTTCCTGCAATTGAAGCTTTTGTTGTTGATTAGTGGTGTCCATCTCCATGTTGCATTGTTTGACGGCCCACCATGCCTTGTGCTCAAGTTCAACTAGAAGGTGGCAAGGCTTGCCATAAACCAACCTATATGGTGACAAACCAATGGGCATCTTTGTAAGCAGTCCTGTAAGCCCAAAGTGCATCATCAAGTCGTGAACTCCAATCCTTGTGAGTGACATTGTATTTCCAGAACAGTGCTTCTATTGAACTATTACAAAAATGAGTCCCTCTGTCGCCATTGGTAGCCTTAAGTGTTCCAAACCTTGCAAAGATGTAAGACTTCACAAAATCTACATCAACCTTAAAATCATCAGTTCGGGTAGCTTTTGCTTCCACCCACTTCGAAACATAAGCAGCTGCAAGCATAATATAAAGGTTACCAAAATATGAAGGAAAAGGTCCCATGAAATAAATAACCCAAACTTCAAATATCTCAACAATAAGTATGGGGAATTATGGCAATTGATTTCAAGGTCTCAAATTACCTACTCTCTGACAATGATCACAAGACTTGCAAAAGATGTGCGCATCTTTAAACAAATAAGGCTAATAAAAACCACTCTTAAGTATCTTAAGGGTCGTTCGTTTTGTTCCAAAGTGTCATCCACATGCCAAAGTGTGATAGAAAGTGAGAATAAAGTTAAACTCAGTTTTGGTTAAGCACTTTCTAATCATTTGATCGGAGCAAAGCTTCCATAAGTATGGCTGATCCCAAACATAGTACTTTGCATCACTCTTGATCTTGGCTTTTTGAGCCCGACTCAACTCCTCCAATAACTTCCTAGCAACCAAATAATTAACTATATCCACATACCAGGAACTAACCATACCAACTTGTAACAGTTGCTCATTTGGAAAGTTTTCATGCAACGGGAGTGCATCTTTTTTGTGAACAAGTCAACTAAGTTGGTCTGCTACCAAATTCTCGGTGCCTCTCTTGTCTCGAATCTCCAAATCAAATTCTTGCAAGAGAAGTATCCATCGAATAAGGCATGGCTTAGTGTCCTTCTTGGTGAGCAAGTACCTAAGAGTTGCATGATCAGAATAAACAATTACCTTAGATCCAATCAAATAAGAACGAAATTTCTCTAAAGCAAAGATAACCACAAAAAGCTCTTTTTCAGTGGTGGAGTAGACAAGCAGAGGATTGTTGAGATTGTGGGAGGCATATAAATTGATACGAACCATGCCAACAATGTGATGAAAC